>JRHT02000078.1:77032-120478 GCA_011800875.2 Suillus brevipes Sb2
CATGTCGCTGCCTTGACCTGCTCACACGAACAGAACCGGTATACGGCGCTGCAGCGCACAACGCGCAACAGTATGCGCGTTCGTGGTGGGGTACACATCTCTCTTCTGCTTATCCGAGCAGCGAACTGCGGCATCTGCTCACGGGGTTCAAGAAGGAGAATTTGAAACGGTTGGTGGCGGTTGCGGAGCAGGATCAGTCGCTTGGGCTTCTTACTGTTAATTTGAGGGAGGCTAGGAAGGCGTGTTTTTCTTGGGTATGTTTTTTTTTGATGGTGGGGGTGCTTGTTGATTGAGCTTTACTTTTGGTTTAGAAGTGGATTAGGAATTTGTCGGATGTTGTGGTTGCGTGGCGGATTGTGAAGGCGTCGAGAAAAGTACATAAGAGGGTGAAGAAAGCGGAGCGGTGAGTGGAGTTGAGTATTGCCATCAGTGAACTGATGGACAAGGTAGGACCACGTATAAACCAGTTTATAGTACTTAATCACGAGAATCGGCTTAATCTTGCTACTGATCGTCAGATTTTGACATTGCATAGGCAAGGAGAGTTTTTGATTTCTCCGGACAAGTCTGTGATCAGGAAAAGCCCCCGCATCCCTCAACATAGGAATCATTCTATAATAACCATATCGTTGTTCACCGCCCAGACATAACTCCACTGCCCACTTATTCAAGCACATGGTGCGCCGGATATAACGAGTTGATTAACTCTGCTTCGACCCATTCTGTTACGGTTTCTTGTCTGGCTTATCTGGTGCTGTGCCGCAAGATAGTCCTTGTTTCACAAGAGTTATCGAAGGAGCTGTTACGCCCCGGGCTTGTATAGCAATGCCGAACTTCTATTTGTTTCATTCACATCACGCTTACACCTGTGTTCGATTGATTTGCTTCAGAGCTCTTCGATTTATGCAAGCCTGCAGCAAGAACACGTCAATCGCCAACGATTGAAATTTTCCTGGACTTCAAGTAGTCGCATGCGCACGTAATTCTGGTCTGCAAATTAAAATCAAAATGATCTTTGATGACTTCCTCTTTATGCTTGAGGTCGCACCGCAATACTCACTTCACCCAATCAAGGGTCCTGAGGCGGGGATCAAATGAATGTCCGGTCCATCATGCCGATTTTGGAGATACAAGCGCTGGACGGTGGTATATCTAGCAAGGACACTGTGACTAGATCGTTAACACCCCCAACATCACTCGCTCTCACCCATCTCTCAAACATGACCTTCGTCTCAAATGATCCCAGTTGGTGGCCGTACATCGATTCAGAAATTTTATATAGCTATTGGATGGGTTTGTCGTATCAATTGGTGATGTCTCGATCTGACATCGACTTGCATTTTGCAGTTGCCGCTGGCGTCGTAGTGGTATATGAATGGGGTGAGCAGAACGATGATTTGAACCTCCTGCCATTCTTATGATATCTCCAGTGTTAACAATCGGACAAGAGGTGAATTGACCTTATTGCCGGAGTAGCCAACTCGCTAAGAATGGCGTTTTAGATTGAACTGATCTGGGTGAGTGACGGAGTCTCATCATGAAAACAGGAGAATACAATAAATTCGCGACAGAGGCAACGCTGGTCTCTCATGACTGTGCTGTATTTGGTTGTTCGTACCTCATTATACTGTAGCGTGGTTGGTTGTTGTGCTGACTCCAAAATGTTCTAGATACGCTATGTTGGAATACCTTATTCTGTGTATGTCTCGAGGCCTAAAATCGGTATTGTGCTAATAGCTCATATCTGACGATCAGTGTCAATGTTCTGGGTATGTCTCATATTCACTGTATTCGCTTTTCTGACCGGCAGGACGCAACAGCTGCGATGTTTGTCTCACTGACAGATACAGTGAGTATTCCGCAACCATTTCCCTCCTACTATCTGATTAATACACCACATATCTAGGGGTGAGTGAAATTCTGATCATTGACTTTGGTTCAGCATAATGACTACACAGGTGTGAGTTGAGTGTCTGATTCTAGTACGAGGTTATCACTGATTGGGTGTTTCAGGCAATATACTGTACTACGCATTAAGTTGGGCAAATGTGGTCATAGCTGCCATGCTGGGCGGTGAGCTGCAAAATCTCAGTGATATCGACTCGACTGAATGATGCTGCAAGTCATCATGATTGCTCGGTTACATGCCATGTATCAAGGATCCAGAACCATGCTCATCTTCCTTGTTATTATCTTCCTGGCTGTTAACATCTCCTGTGGAGTACTCGCGGCAATAGGACTCAAGAATGTTGTAGTAGGTTAGTTTTGCTTGCTGACTTGGAGAACACAGCTCATTGGACAAACACCAGAGGAGGGCATACTCTCTGGCATCTATATGTGCGGTTATTTCAATGGGGGGAATACCTTGCTTCTGTTTTCAATGGTTTGGATGCTCAACACTGTTTGGGAGGTCCTCGCACTGTGTATTTCGGTCTGGATTGCTGTGAAACACTTCCGTGACCTGCGACGCCTCGGCCCATCGACAGGGTCGACCATCGGAGACTGTTTCAGAGTGCTGATGAAATCTCACGTGCTTTATTTTGTGAGGTGAGCTTGTAATTGAGAAAGTGGTTATCTTTTCTTGCTCAAATTCCGCACGTGCTAGCTTTGCCGGCGTCTCTTCCTTGCAGCTTCTTAATTTCTTTGTGTTCTCGGTGCGCTGACCTGTCGCTGACGTCTGCTTATACCAACGGCTCATCATTTCTGTAGAATTCATATTCTATTGGATCTTACATATTCGCAGGTGTTTTCCAAATTTTAATAGTCGTGCAGATGTTTGTGTTGGGACCACGCCTCATCCTTAGCGTTCGAGAATATCACGCAAAACTCGTTGCCGGCTCCGATGCAGATGCTAGCATGAATTCGATTGTCTTCCAGGAGCATGTACATATATCAACCAGCGGTACTGTGTAGGCAAATGTTTGCCAAGCATTCTGCAGGGAGGAGAAATTTGGTCGAGGATCCGTCGTGGTATTTATTAAACATACATGCTGCTTCGAAGTATATTTAAGGCGACGTTCATGTATACATTTTTCATCTCCTGTTGTAGTATAATCACTGCTGGATGCCAGTGAACCGCTCACCTGCACTTGCACTGAGTGAATTATCCGGAAGTCTAGCAACCAACGCAGTCTTTCATATCAGGCACTGAAATACGATGAGACTCGATACAAATTTCTCAGACAGCTAATTCCACGCGTGTGCGGAGTTCTGCTGTCTGAGCATACTACAGATGAAGATGAAGTGTTCGCAAAGCGTGCAGCCCAGATGGCCGATAGCTCATTAGATACTTTATGCATCCATCCATCAGCAAACCTGCAGGCGCCTGCCTGCACCTAGTGGCAACTTGGATATCCTGGTAGCGTTGTGCGCATGCGACTGCGAATTAAGCGCCGGGTTTGTGCCATTGGAAGATCTGTTGGAGCCCATCCTGCTACTGGTAAGCATGCCTGTCAGAGCAAAGCATAGAATGAGATACGTACATACATACATTATCGTTATCAACACCGACCCTAGGGCCAGCAGATCGATAGACAATACATCGCTTCACGCGATTTCGTGCTGTGCCAGTCCGTAAAGAATTTTGGAATCGTCTGTAGAAGGGCAAGCGAGAGCGACTGCACATGACCAGATGAGCGGTGATCCATACATACGTCGGTCGGAGTCGTGCCATCGTAGCATTACGTGCATCGTACGTTGCCATCTATCACTGTCGTTCCTAGTGGCAGATGATCAGTGTCCTATAGAAGGTAGAAAACGGGGAAGATGGGGAGATACTTTGCAGGGACATAGACGATGTGGGCCAACCATAAGAAGGCGTGCCAACTGGTGATATATCGAATGAATCAACACGGAATCCTAGATGATCATGACAAGGATCAAGTTCCGGAGAGCGGCTATGATGATTCGAGGTATCGATGGAGACACACTGTGTATCAATGACGGAAATATGTCTTTTATGGATGGAAGGCTGAACACGAAGCTTGGTGTTCGACGCAACACGAAGAGAGAAAGGATTAGGTTTAGAGATGAGGGTGTTCAAGAGGCTTTTCCAGTCGTTCTGGGAGCGGGGATCTCGCTATAGGATTCGCTATCGATATGAGTATACATGGAGGGTATATATATGTTTTTGAATACTTGACTAGGCCGGAACGAGCGTGAAGACCATATGGCGAGGTGAAAATACTTCGGTGAAGAACGGGTATCGTGTATTCTGAGCACAAGGTGGAATAACGAAAGTGAATGAAAGGAGAAGTAAGAGAATGGTATCCAACGTTACTATCCACGTTACTCGGATGCAAAGAGTTGCGTTCTTTGCATCAATACATCACGTGGACGACGTCGATCACGTGGTTCGAGCGTCTTGTTTTGAAGGTCGGCGCGCTACCAGCTTCTCGTCTTAAAATAATTCTCAATGGAATCTTTTGCATTGTCGATCGTATATACGTATCAGACGCACATCACAAATTCACAATAGCCTCTAACGCAAACAAAAAATTGTTGATCGCACTCGAAAATTACCGGTCCTGGACTGTACCGACATTTACTACCTACCTCCACTCATGCGTCATTCACACAATGGCCATCAACATGAGCCTTTACGATCAGAAATCAGGCTGCCAGCGTGTTACAGGTATCCTATTTCGCATGTGCGATTTCTGGGTGGTTTCTCATAGTGTTCAACAGATATCGTTCATGAATCAGGATGTATCTACTAGTAGCAGTGCGATGCATTGAATATAGTGCGTTTTGCATAGGAATCATTCTATATTAACCATATCTCTGTTCAGCGCCCAGAGCCGTTACGCCTAGGGATCAAATATCCGTCTCCATCGTGCCGATTTTGGCAATACAAGCGCTGGACGGTGGTATATCTAGCAAGGACACTATGACTAGATCGTTAACACCTCCAACATCACTCGCTCACACCCATCTCTCAACTATGACCTTCGTCTCAAATGATCCCGGTTATTGGTTGTTCCTCGATGCGGACCTTTTTTATAGCTATTGGATAGGTTTGTCGTATCAATCGGTGATGTCTCGATCTGACATCGACTTGCATTTTGTAGTTGCCGCTGGCGTCGTGGTGGTATATGACTGGGGTGAGCAGAACGATGATTTGAACCTCCTGCCATTCTTATGATATTTCCAGTATTAACAATCGGACAAGAGGTAGGTTGACCTCATCGCCAGAGCAGCCAACTCGCTAAGAATGGCGTTTTAGATTGAACTGATCTGGGTGAGTGACGGAGTCTCATCAGAAAAACAGGAAAATACAATAAATTCGCGACAGAGGCAACGTTGGTCTCTCATGACTGTGTTGTATTTGGTTGTTCGTACCTCATGTTATGCTATAGCGTGGTTGGCGAGTCGCGCTGACTCCAAAATGTTCTAGATACGCTATATTGGCATACTCTATTCTGTGTATGTCTCTAGGCAAAAAAATGGTGTTGTGCTAATAGCTCATATCTGACGATTAGTGTCAATGCTCTGGGTATGTCTTATATGCACTGTGTTCGATTCTTCTGACCAGCAGCACACAGATATGACATTTGTCTCGCTGACAGATACAGTGAGTATTCCGCAACCATCTCCCTCCTACTATCTGATTAATACACATATCTAGGGGTGAGTGAAATTCTGACCATTGACCTTGGTTCAGCATAATGACTACACAGGTGTGAGTCGAGTGTCTGAATCTAGTACGAGGTGATCACTGATTGGGTGTTTCAGGCAATATACTGTACTACGTAATAAATTGGACAAATGTGGTCATAGCTGCCATGCTGGGCGGTGAGCTGCAAAATCTTAGTGATATTGACTCGACTGAATGATGCTGCAAGTCATCATGATTGCTCGGTTACATGCCATGTGTCAAGGATCCAGAACCATGCTCATCTTCCTTGTTATTATCTTCCTCGCTGTTAACATCTCCTGTGGAGTACTCGCGGCAATAGGACTCAATAATGTTGCAGCAGGTCAGTTTTGCTTGCTGACATGCAGAACACAGCTCATTGGACAAACACCAGAGGAGGGCATACTCTCTGGCATCCATATGTGCGGTTATTCCTATGGGGGGGATACCTTGCTTCTGGATTCAATGACTTGGATACTCACTATTGTTTGGGAGGTCCTCGCACTGTGTATTTCGGTCTGGATTGCTGTGAAACACTTCCGCGAACTGCGACGCCTCGGCCCATCGACAGGGTCGACCATCGGAGACTGTTTCAGAGTGCTGATGAAATCTCACGTGCTTTATTTTGCGAGGTGGGCTTGTAATTGAGACAGTGGTTATCTTTTCCTGCTCAAATTCCGCACGTGCTAGCTTTGCCGGTGTCTCTTCCTTGGAGCTTCTTGGTTTCTTTGTGTTCTTGGTGCGCTGACCTGTCGCTGACATCTGCTCATACCAACGGCTCATCATTTCTGTAGAATTCAAATTCTATTGGATCTACAATATTCGCAGGTGTTCTTCAAATTTTATCAGTCGTGCAGATGTTTGTGTTGGGACCACGCCTCATCCTTAGCGTTCGAGAATATCACGCAAAACTCATTGCCGGCTCCGACGCAGACACTAGCATGAATTCGATTGTCTTCCAGGAGCATGTACCTATATCAACTAGCGGTACTGTGTAGGCAAATGTTTGCCAAGCATTCTGCAGGGAGAAGAAATTTGGTCGAGGATCCGTCATGGTATTTATTAGACATATGCTGCTTCGAAGTATATTTAAGGCGACGTTTATGTATACAGACTCATCTCCTGTATTATCATGCGCACAATGCTACCAGGATATCCAAATTGCCACCAGGTGCAGGCAGGTGCCCACTGCCTGCAGGTTTGCTGATGGATGGATGCATAAAGTATCTAATGAGCTATCGGCCATCTGGGCTGCACGCTTTGCGAACACTTCATCCTCATCTGTAATATGCTCAGACAGCAGAACTCCACACACGCATAGAATTAGATGTCTGAGAAATTTGTATCGAGTCTCATCGTATTTCAGTGCCCGATATGAAAGACTGCGTTGATTGCTAGACTTCCGGATCATTCACTCAGTGCAAGTGCAGGTGAGCGGTTCACTGACATCCAGCAGTGATCATAATACAACGAGAGATGAGTCTGTATACATAAACGTCGCCTTAAATATACTTCGAAGCAGCATATGTCTAATAAATACCATGACGGATCCTCGACCAAATTTCTTCTCCCTGCAGAATGCTTGGCAAACATTTGCCTACACAGTACCGCTAGTTGATATAGGTACATGCTCCTGGAAGACAATCGAATTCATGCTAGTGTCTGCGTCGGAGCCGGCAATGAGTTTTGCGTGATATTCTCGAACGCTAAGGATGAGGCGTGGTCCCAACACAAACATCTGCACGACTGTTAAAATTTGAAGAACACCTATGAATGTCGTAGATCCAATAGATACTGAATCCTACAGAAATCATAAACCATTGGTATAAGCAGGTGTTAGCGACAGGTCAGCGCACCAAGACATCAAGAAGCTCCAAGGAAGAGACACCGGCAAAGCTACCACGTGCGGAATTTGAGCAGGAAAAGATGACCACGTTCTCAATTACAAGCTCACCTCGCAAAATAAAGCACGTGAGATTGTATCAGCACTCTGAAACAGTCTCCGATGGTCGACCCTGTCGATGGGCCGAGGCGTCGCAGGTCACGGAAGTGCTTCACAACAATCCAGACCGAAAGACACAGTGCGAGGACCTCCCAAACAGTGTTGAGCATCCAAATCATTGAAAACAGAAGCAAAGTATCCCCCCCAAAGCAAAAACCGCACATATGGATACCAGAGAGTATGCCCTCCCCTGGTGTTTGTCCAATGAGCTGTGTTCTGCATGTCAGCAAGCAAAACTGACCTGCTACAACATTCTTGATTCCTGTTGCCCCGAGTACCACACAGGAAATATTAACAGCCAGGAAGATAATAACAAGGAAGATGAGCATGGTTCTGGATCCTTGATACATGGCATGTAACCGAGCAATCATGATGACTTGCAGCATCATTCAGTCGAGTCAATATCACTAAGATTTTGCAGCTCACCGCCCAGCATGGCAGCTATGACCACATTTGTCCAATTTATTACGTAGTACAGTATATTGCCTGAAACACCCAATCAGTGATCGCCTCGTACTAGAATCAGACACTCGACTCACACCTGTGTAGTCATTATGCTGAACCAAGGTCAATGGTCAGAATTTCACTCACCCCTAGATATGTGTATTAATCAGATAGTAGGAGGGAGATGGTTGCGGAATACTCACTGTATCTGTCTGTGAGACAAACACCATAGCTGTTGCGTCCTGCCGGTCAGAAAAAGCGAATACAGTGAATATGAGACATACCCAGAACATTGGCACTAATCGTCGATATGAGTTATTAGCACAACACCGATGTTAGACCTCGAGACATACACAGAATAAGGTATTCCAATATAGCGTATCTAGAACATTTTAGAGTCAGCACAACAGCCAACCATGCTATAGCATAACATGAGGTACGAACAACCAAATACAACACAGTCATGAGAGACCAACGTTGCCTCTGTCGCGAATTTATTGTATCTTCCTATTTTTCTGATGAGACTCTGTCACTCACCCAGATCAGTTCAATCTAGAACGCCATTCTTAGCGAGTTGGCTGCTCTGGCGATGAGGTCAACCTACCTCTTGTCCGATTGTTAATACTGGAGATATCATAAGAATGGCAGGAGGTTCAAATCATCGTTCTGCTCACCCCAGTCATATACCACCACGACGCCGGCGGCAACTGCAAAATGCAAGCTGATGTTAGATCGAGACATCACCGATTGATACGACAAACCTATCCAATAGCTATAAAACAATTGCACATCGAGCAACGGCCACCACATGGGATCATTTGAGACGTAGACCATATTCGAGGGATGGGTGTGAGCGTGTGAGGGATGTGGGTGGTGTTAAAGATCTAGTGACGGTGTCCTTGCTAGATATACCACCGTCCAGCGCTTGTATCGCCAAAATCGGCATGATGGACCGCATATTTGATCCCGCCTCAAGATGAAGTGAGTATTGCGGTGCGACCTTAAGCATAAAAAGGAAGCCATCAAAGATCATTTTGATTTTAATTTGCAGACCAGAATTAGGTGCGCATGCGACTACTTTAAAACCAGGAAAGTTCCAATCGTTGGCGATTTCTGCAGCTATTTCCAATGCGATTTCCGAGGTGTTCTTGCTGCAGGCTTGCATAAATCAAAGAGTTCTGAGGGAAATCAATTGAACACAGGTGTAAGCGTGATGTGATTGAAACAAATAGAAGTTTGACTTTGCTGTACAAGTCTGAGGCGTAACAGCTTTTTCGATAACTCTTGTAGAACAAGGACCATCTTGCGGCACAGCACCAGATAAGCCAGACAAGAAACCGTAACACAGAGTGGGTCGAAGCAGAGTAAATGAACTCGCTATATCCGGTGCACCATGCGCTTGAATAAGTGGGCAGTGGAGTTATGTCTGGGTGGTGAACAAAGATATGGTTAATATAGAATGATTCCTATGCAAGCGCACTATATCTGATGCATCGCGCTGCTACTAGTAGATACATCCTGATTCGTGAATGATATCTGTTGAATACTTGTGAGAAACCACCCAGAAATCGCACATGCGAAATAGGATACCTCAGGCTGTAACACGCCGGCAGCCTGATTTCTGATCGTAAAGGCTCATGTTGATAGCCATTGTGTGCATGACGCATGAGTGGAGGTAGGTAGTAAACGTCGGTATAGTCCAGGACCGGTCATTTTCGAGTGCGATTAACTTGAAAGTACGATCGACAATTTTTTGTTTGTGTCTGAGGTTATTGTGATGTGCGTCTGATACGATTGACAATCCAAAAGATTCCATTGTGAATTATTTTAAGACGAGAAGGTATTAGTACGAAATGCACTCACCGTATTTCAGTGCCGGATATGAAAGACTACGTTGCTCACTAGACTTCCGGATAATTCACCCAGTGCAAGTGCAGGTGAGCGGTTCACTGACATCCAGCAATGATGCGACTGCGAATTAAGAGTCGGGTTTGTGTCATTGGAAGATCTGTTGGAGCCCATGCTGCTACTGGTAAGCATAGCCTCATAGGCGATGACTCTCCCACGTGGGCCAACCATAAGAAGCGTGCCAACCGGTGATATATTGAACGAATCAACACGGAATCCTAGATGATCATGACAAGGATCAAGTTCCGGAGAGCGGCTATGATGATTCGAGGTATCGATGAAGACGCGCTGTGTATCGATGACGGGAAGATGTCTTTATGGATGGAAGGCTGAATGCGAAGCTTGATGTTCGATTATGGATATCATACCGTGTGCGCGTGATGGACAAAGTGCTTCCAACCACGCACTGAATCGGCTGGCTTCCACGTCCGTCGCGAGCTGATCGAAACTGTACACCCTGCCGTTCGTGTCCCCTGGAAGAGTGTTTATGTCAACCCTGGCGTTACCCGTCGCATGCTCGGTGTCCCCAAACCCGAATCCGACACCGTTCTCAATGCCTTGTTCCACCAGGTCGCCGAGAATGTCGACTTCCAAATGCGCTTCCACTGGGAATCGATTTCCATTTCGTTCTGGGATAAGAAGGTCAGTACTGTTTCTACTCAACGAAGAGCATAGAGTTATTCTACCAGATATTAGATTGTCGCTCACACCGCAGCTTTCGATTTATGGCCTCAAACTCGCCATGCACTCAGAGCCACACTCATGGCGAGATACCTGAGTCTGTTGAATATGAGAGGCGGACGGATAGAGTGGCGAAAGACTTCAAGTGGTTGCAGAGTGGGACGGAGGTCCAAACCATTGTGGCTTCTAGACAGAGCGGGTTATCAGTCTCGCTAGTATGCATACGTAGAACTTTTTTTTTGTCAAAAACATTTCGTGAGATGAACCTTGAGAAAAGCGTTGAAACGACTGAGGAGAACGTATGCTGCTGACGTACTGATGATATAGGTAGGAGGGCATGCGCGCTATAATCCTCGGTGTCGCAGGCAAATGTTACGATGATGCGCCTGACTTGGGTTGTATAGGTCACGCTTTAAGGTAGGCGATGAGATATCATACCTACATCTATTGATAGTCACCATGCTGGAGCATGCCACGATGTTGCTGTATTCGTTTCCGTAGGAATCAGGTGAAATTTCATGTGTCTGGCGCTATGCAATGACTGATGCTGCGGGATATGGGAGTATGGTGATACAGCATGAATAAGAGAGCGTAAGCGTGTGGGCCAGAGTGGACGAGTGAGGAACGAGTAACATAATTATAAAGGTAACCTACTCCTTGGAAGAGGCACTCCGATTTAAAAGGACATGAAATGTCACCGAAACCAGGGCCTGATCTGATGAAACTTTAAAAAAATATGGGGGGATGAGCGCTGAGGCAGGGCTGACGCGTACGTAGGCCGCTGAAAAATACAAAGGACCGGCCGAAAACGACCTTTGAAAAAAGGTTCCATGGGTGCTGGGCGCCAATGACAAAGAATGAGAATGACCTGGAGTTTCGATATTGGTGACGTGGAATACAGCAACATAGTACTAGACGAGGATGGCTGAGCGCTGACCGTTGCAAGGTACTGAAAAACAGGATCCATGGGTGCCGAACGCGAATGTTCAAGGACGACGTAGAGTTTCGGTATCGATGACGTGGAATACAGCAACACTAGGAGGGGATGGCTGCAAGGTACTAGAAAAACAGGATCTATGCCAGTGGGTGCCGAATGCGAATGTTAAAGAACGACGTGGAGTTTCGGATTCGATCGGACGTGGAATACAGCAACACTGGCAGTAGGCGGGGATGGCCAACTGTCATCGAAAGCGAGGTACTAAAAAAAGGGTCTATGGGTGCCTCGGGCGAACGACAAAGAACGGCATAGAGTTTCGGTAACGACGTGGAATAGTAATACTGCAATACCAGGCGGCGACACCGACTGCGAGGTTCTTGAATATGCAGACGTGACGGCAAACGTGATATGAAAGCTCAGTCGGGCGCATTGACACTGGGATGGATGCCGTGCTCGGTGCGCAAGGAGTGGAGCCGGTGCCGCGAGCTGTGGGGTGGGTATGATGATCAGATGTTAGTATCATGTGTTTGGGGATCAGCAGATGAACTATGTGAGAAAACATACGTTGAAGATGGGCACTGCTCGGGGAAACTGTTAACGGTTCCGTGGAGTATGGCGGTGAAAACGATTACCGTACTGCTAACAAGGAAATAGGTGGTACCTTGAAAGATGGTTCGATGGTGGTCAAGTCACCGTGACGGGTTTACTGAAATGAGCAAGGTTGGCACCGTGGTAAATCAAATACATAGATCACCGGTTTGATCACCGGTCTCTCAGATCTTTGCATAGCTTGCTTGGTCGCTGAGATGAAAGCCAGTACTGACTCGGAGCGTTGCAACTGGGGAAACAATAAGCGAGTGGAGTCAATGCCCCAATGTAAGCTGGTACTGGTACGGTAGCTTTCGTCCATAATTACAGGTGCTTCACATGGGCACCGCCTGAATGGGTATCGCCTTAGCAAGGGAGCTCTGGTGGCGTGATGCAAGGTTCGCCTCGATCTACGAAGATTTGATGAATGCTGTGCGCATCACCGCTGTGCCACAAGGGAAGCAAAATGACAAATACAAAGTACCTAAGAATGGCTCAACGGGTGCCGAACTTGAAGCTGCGATCAACTTGGCGCGTACTATGAGCGCTGAGCGCTAGCAATTATATTAGAGCAACCGATTTATTTCTGTGCATCTTCACCAGCTGCTTGTATTCGATAAATACCCTTCTTCCTTTCCTTTCTTTTCTTCTTTCATTTAAGAGATTCACAACACGATTCCACTGGCATATTCTTCAGTCCTAGATCGGTGAGCAACTGCCACTGACTGACAATGAGCACTCCTCCTTCCAGGATCACCTCTGGTGTTTCCGAAGCTCGTCCCACTGGCAGCTCACCGCACTCCCGCTCCCGGCCCTTTTCCCGTACAAACACAAACGAAACATTCTCCGCTCTCCCTCCAGAGCCCATTCGCAGCGTCCAATCCTCCCCAGGAGCTAGCACCATCGGTCTACCTCCCAACGACTCCACCACCACAAACTCGACGCACCCCATCTTAATTGGCAGGTCCAATTTCCCACAAAGCGGTGGAGCGCACACGAGTGCCAACACTCCTCAAGACTCCATCCTTCTCTCATCCTCCACCGCAAGTTTTGGTACATCCCCTACGCCATCTGTCATACTTACCCCCCATCACCATTATGATCACGCAAAGGCCTCGTCTGCGCCGACGTCACCTACAGATAGGGTGTCTCCGTCACCTCCAGCATCTCTCGGCCCTGCATCATCCAACGAACCCTCAGCCTTATCCCGCTTACTCCACCAGCGCGCCGACCCCCAAGGAGACATAACACCCCCGAGTGGGTCACCCAGGAAATGGTGGTCACGCTCCCCTTCGAACGAAAGATCCGTCTCCCCTTCAAGAGGGAGGAGCGTCCCCTTCCTCAGACGTAGATTCAGAGACTCAGCAGCCGCGTCAGTCCTCGCACCCCATCCAAGCTCGAGTCTCCTCATGTCAGACGGTTCTGCATCGCACGATACCCCACTATCATCTTCCCTCCCCAACAACCTCTCCTATGCGCCTCTATCCAACGACCTTCTTTCCTTATCGCGCGAGGATCTTCAAATCCGCGATCTCGATGACAAAAACATCGTTGACGAAGATGGAAGGAACGAGAATTCGCTCTTGTTGTCCTCTCCCGAGGTTACGCCTGCAACCCTCGTATCGCCCACGTCTTCCATCACCGAGCACATGACCCTCCGCTCACGGGGTATAGGCATCGAAGAGGGTGAGCGCAAGGACGACATTGAGCATAGTTACTGGCCGAAACTTCTCCGGATGTCCCCCAAATCCCCCAGTCCTGAATTAGCGTCCGAAAGCGAGGCGAATCCGCAAGTAGAAGAAGGTCTTGTTGTCTCGACCCCCCCTCGTATGTTGTCCTATTTCTTATGCGAGACTGGCCTCAATCCTGTCAGACAAATCGTTCGCTGTTTCGCCTGGGAAAGGGAAAGCTAGGGAAATGGTGCAGGATGCACCACAGAATGAGCCGGCTACACCTATGAAAGCGCCAGAATCGTGGTATGATAAGTTCACGCATCGTCCGAGCGCGAAAGGGCGGGAGAAGGAGGGCAAGGAGAGTGATAGTTGGCTTCAGGCGAGGGAGGTGAGTTCCGTTTTTGTGTGCTTTGTAGATGCTACATCGTCTTCATGTTCTTGCTGGACGGACACGTCCACAAGGTTCAATTTCTTTTTCGTTTGAGGCCAACATCCGCAGGACGATGTGCTCACGCGTTTCATTCCACACAGAACGTATCTCTAGCATTGAATGCTGTATTATCCGATTCCGAGCTCGCACAACTCTCGGAAGCAGGCAAGGCATTTGCGATGGAAGGCCGTGCTGCTCGTGCCCCCACTGAGCAAGGCAACGGCAAAGACGCAGAGACCTCTTCCAGCGCTGAGAAAGGCGCTGCGATCGAGACTACAGAGACCAAAGTTGGGACCAACCAAAAGACCTGGTTAACAGGTACGTCCCCCCTCCCCACAAAGCCTCATCTCGCTAATCTCGCACTACAGTTAAATCCGCAGTAATGACAGTCTCCCCCGTCCTCCGCACCTCCCTCACCATCCTCGGCGACGTAGCCAAACTTACGCCTATCCCCGGGCTGCACGAAGCTGCGAGGACTTTGTTGGCTGTTTGGGAGGCTGTTGATGTGGTCGAGGTGTGTGCTTGATTTCTTTCGTTCTTTTTGGTGCAGAGTTTCTCTTTCATTCTTTTCGGGAACAGAGTTTCTCTATCGTTTCTTTCGGGAGTAGAGTTTGAGTGAAGACTGACGTGGTTTCAGACTAATCGCTTGCAATGTCTTCGTCTTGCTGCACGCTGTGCGACGGCGATTTACTCCGTCCGGGCTGAGATCGCGGATGCGGAACGCGATATGGCGGCTCAGGAGGGTCAGTATGGGAATGCTGGGATTGTGGGGCTTGCACAGGAGGTGCATGGGCCTGTCACGAAGCTGAATGAATGTATTGAGATGGTAAGTTTTTGTTGTGCTTTGATTTTATCGCGGATCGAGCGACCATTCAGTATTGTCACGGATCGAGCAACATCTTGTGTATTTTGTGTTTGGGTACTAACACTCGTTCTACAGGTACACAAGTTCCTTCTCAAGCTCAACCGCCGTCCCTTCATCAAGCGGTTCTTGCGCAGCGACGAGATCCAGCAGGAAATCCAAGCATGCGACAAGGCGCTTGGTGATGCGATGCAGATGTTTAGCGTGAGTGGTGTCTTTCTTTTGCTTCCGCTTCTGTCAAACTCAAACTCAATTTGAATTGACAGATCTCGATCCAAATCAGGATCCTCAAAGAATGCAAACGCTTCGCGATAGAGAGGCGTCTTGATGCCGGACACGCTGCACAAGGGCCCGGGCTTACACCTCCACCTATATACGCATCCCCGCCACAACAAACCGTACCCATCTCCATCTCCTCAGAGCGCACACCAAGGGTCGGGATAGCAACACTTCCAGAACCGCATGATATCCTCCCAGCGGCGCCTGGGCTGAGCAAGAGTCCCCCAGCACAGAATGCACCATTGTCCCCGCTCCAACCGCAGACGGGCAGCACCTTGCCCACCAACACCCCCATCTCCCCTCTCGCTGAGCTTCAACACCTCCACATCGCCGAAAACGCCTCGGACAGAGAACAAGACCGCGAACTATTCCACAACACCCTCCAGCGCATCATCAGCGCACGCAGGGACGACGAAGTCCTACAAGTCCTAGGCGTACGTCCAGGCGAAGTCCCCGAGGCCCTAAAAGCGTTCCGAAGGGCCGAAGAAGCGCTAAGAGACGCCAACGCAAAGCAAGAAGGGGACCTATTCGAAGACGGGCTGAAGAGGGTGTGCGTGGAAACTGGGATCGAGGCTATGACGAGGTTGAGCAGCGTTGCTGTGCAGAAGGCGGAGGATAAGGATGTGGATGTTCCTTGGGATTTGCCGCCTTGGACTATTACTCGGTACGGTTCCAGTGCCGTTTGGGTAAAGTCAACCAAGCTAATGTTTTTTTTTCGACTAGCTACGAAGCCGACCGCCTCGAAATGATCGGCAGAGGCTCATTCTCCAAGGTCTACCTAGGCACCTGGTCCGGACGACGCGTCGCCATCAAAGTCCTCTCCTCCCACACCTCCGCATCCCTCTTCAGGAAAGAAGTAGAGATATGGAGGCAGCTGAAGCACAAGAACGTGTTGAGGATGTGCAGCGCGAGCGGCCGTGGTTTATCGTGAGCGAGTATTGTAGTGGGGGGAGTTTGGTGGGGTGGTTGAAGGAGAGGAAGGGGAGTGTTGCGGGTGCGTTGACTCCTCCGGGTAAGGGGGATATGGATCTTCTTCGGTGCATGCACCATATTTCGAAGGGGATGGTGTACTTGCATGAGCAGAATGTGTTGCATGAAGACCTCAAGGTACGTGTTTGATCTTTGTTTTGGTCTTCGAGTCTAAGCGTGGAGAGTGCAGGCCTCGAATGTGTTGGTGGATGGTGATGGGCGGTGTGTCATCTCTGATTTTGGACAGAGCGAGATGAAGTGGGAGGCGTCGAGGAGGAGCAGGAAGCCTATTGCCAGTGCGTTGATCTCGTCTCCCTTTTGTCCTTCTTTCTTTGACTGAGGCTCTGTAGATGGGACGCTGCGCTGGCAAGCACCAGAACTACTCGATGGAGCCGTGAATCTGTCGAAAGCCACAGACGTGTATGCGTTCGCCATCTGCTGCGTCGAGATTCTCGGCATGGGCGACCTTCCATACGGACATCGCGACGATGCGCGTGTTGCGTTCCTTGTCCTGGGTAAGTCCCAACCCACACAATAACATACATACATCGTTAACGTCTCCCAGAACAAAACAAGCGTGCTGAGATTCCCTCGACGTCCATTACTTCACTCGTCGAACCTCTCATTCAAGAATGTTGGGTTCTTGACCCCGTGCAACGTCCCGCATTCACGCACATCGCTGCTACCCTCAAGCGACTTCGTAAGTATCAGGGAGAGGTGGAATCCCCCATCCCAGTACAGGCCGAGCAGCTTTGGAAGAATTCGTCATCGCCGCCGTACCAGTCGCCGGGCACACATCCTGCAGCGTTCCCAGCGACGTCTCCGTCTACCCTGGGCAACGAGTCAGATACGAGCTTAGGAGACGAGTTCAATACTGCGTCTGCTGGCGATACGGACTCGTGTAAATCGCAGCTGAGACCCTTCCATCCGATCGGAGGGCCATGCAGTAATCCATCGCATCGCTGGGAACCGACTGTGAACCCTGATACGGGCAACGTAGAGATGCCCGAGAGCAGGTATTCGGGAATTGCGATCTATACGCCGTCTCGCAAGATGTCGTTGGCGGAGAGCGATTCGATGAGCAGTGCTTCGTCGCATCTTACGTCGAGTCCGGAGACTGAACATAGGGTGTTGGAGGAGGCTCGACATCGTAGGCAGTCGCATCATGCTTTGGGGTATGAGTCGTCTTTGCCGATGGATGAGCAGCTTGCGGAGAGGAGGAATGAGTTCCGGTTTAGGTCGTTGGCGCAGTCGAATCATAGGTTCCATCAATCCCGTACGTCATTTCTTTTTTTTTCTGGCATTGATTGACCATGTGGTCTCGTTTGCAGTTACCTTACCCCTGTGGTCGCCTTCTCGTGTCGAGCTGGGCGCTGTGGGATACCTCTCTGCCCCCAAAGGGGAGTTTATCACGCTCTTCAACGCCATGAAGCCCCAGCGAACGGCAGGAAGTAAAGTCACGAACATCCCTTCGCTCAATGGGTACCTCGAGGGACCTATTGCCACTGGGAAGAAGTTCAACTCGGTGCGCACGATGACGCAGAGGGGGCTTGAGCTCTTTTCTGGGTTGTTGACCTTCCCGCTTACAGATCGTGATGAGACGTATTCGTGAGTGTATACCAGGTGTTATTTTGACTGGGTTTTGTTAACACACACTGTTAGGGAACGCATTTTGAGGCGTCATTCGTTCTCCCTTCGAGCGGGGCATAAGGCAGCATACATCTATGCAGAGTCTACGATGTACCGGTACATCGAAGACCTCGCAGCGCCGAGAGAATGGTTCAAGGCTAATGTCAAAGCCATCGTCAAGGAGTACGCGCCTCGTCATCCTATTCAGAAAGAAGACATCATCTTGGGTGAGCGTCCCCGCCCTTTTATCCATTATCGAGTTAACACTGACGTTCCCGACAGTGTTCGGAACGTTATGCGCACCAGAATACGCCCTCTTCGTAAGCCACTCCCATCCAAACGGCCAAGCGCATTTCAACATCTTCTCGGACCGCGAGAGCGGTCGACCGTGGGGTACGTTCACCACGGATGCCGAGAACCCTTCTGATGAGGGCGGGCCGTCGTATATTGAGGAGATACCCCGGAAAGCGGTGTTTGCGAGCAAGGTGTCGCCGGTGCGGATGAATGCCAAGTCTAGTGATAAGGACAAGGACTGGGATACGTTGGTGTTGGCTAGGCTTCGATTTCCCACGGATGCGGCGGAGCCTACTGCGCAGTGATTTTGAAATGGGGCTTTGATGTTGTAACCGTTGGGGTGGGCTGCTATGCTTTTGTTGTTGGACTTTACGACTGGATGCTGTCAACTACTGCTTGCGAGACTGTGCCCCGCTCCTAACACCGCCAAACCCTTTTATCTCCCAACCTCCTCCCTAGGGGTCCCCCTACACCATTTATTGATCCTGTCCGGTTTTCACTGACTAAATTTTATCATCTAATCTCCACATGTTATCGCTATATCTCATGGATCGTTATCTAGTACCCTTGTTTCACTACATGACTGATATCTCCCACCTGGACATTGTTTTCCTGCTACACGATTGTTATATCCCGCCTGGACGTTGATTTACTGCTTCATTACATGTATTATACCCGTCAATTTAGATTTTGGATTGTTTCTCTGAATCTGGGGCTTGTGATGTCGGGCGATATGTCCGACTCGGTGGGACACGGCGTCTGGGACTACGAGAGAAGGGCGGGCAAAGTAGCGAAAGATCGCCGAATTGAGATATGGAAGGAGCAGGGAATCGAGATTCTTCAATTGAGGAAGGGTCTGTCTCGGGCACGCGGGTACGAATGACTGAGATCTTAGTCTATGCTTTCATCGCAGAGTATGACAGATTCTAGTCCAAATCGTTGTGACGTCTAGACAGAGCGGGTGATCAGTTACGCTAGTATAGAACTGCTTGTTTGACAAACGCCTTTCGTTCGAACAACCTTGAGGAGAAAATCGTTGAAACAACAACTGAAGGGTGAGGAGAATAGTAGGTTGCACAGTCCTGGAAGTCATCGCCTGAATCGTTGCGACTCGGGTGGATAGTAATGCACATGAATAGCCCGCTAGACGTCCATGATGCCATTCATACAATTGATTGTCGCCTAGGGTTAATGAGACTTCTCAACGACGGTTCCATGTTGACGCGACTGGGTCCTTAGAATGCTTTGCTCAATAAAATACATCCTGCTAAGCACTGGCGTGACCGCCCTGTGGAATAAAGTACCTCGCGAGATACAAACATGCATACAGACACTCACTGCTGGTATCGATCACAGTTGCAATTCCCGGTATCAATAGCAATGGCGAGAAGAACACGATGAATAGGTTTTCGATTGGGCAAAGTGACCAGCGGACAAAGTCCAACCCTGCAACAAATGCAAGCATGATGATTCGGATAATAGATTAGATGGGCGAGAGAAGCAACGAATTTGAATCTTTTGCAATATTTCAAAGATGATCAATAGTGGTTGATCATCATGATACATATCCAAGTCGGGAGAGCATGAAGCAAACTTGAAGGCAAACCAACAATGGTCGATCACACTCGGAAATTACCGGTCCTGGTGACTGCGTTTACTACTACCTCCATGATCTACCTCAGGCTCCGCTCATGCGTCATGCACACAAGAGTCATCACCACGAGCTTTTACAATCAGAATTCAGGTGCGATTTCTGAATGGCGTCTTATGAGCATTGAACAAATATCATTCATGAATCAGGATCTATCTACCAATAGCATCACATCAAGTGCACAGTGCATTTAAGTTTGTGCGCTTTGTATTGGAATTTTTTTGCATCGTTTTGACATGAGGGCATGGCCTAACGATTCAAGCGTGCGTGGCGACGGATCAAGTGAGTGATATTTGCTCTGCCTTGACTCACCCTGCATCACGGTGTTTTGTCTAACTTATCCTGTGTTACTATGCCACAGAATGGTTGTTGTTCCACAGGAGGAATCGGAGAAACGGTTATGCCTTCAAGTTGGCCTCATCAAGTGTGGCCAAAGAGTGTACACATTCTTGTTTCATTCGCATCTCCCTTATAACATTGATGACTGCACGATTCAACACAGGACTGCTCATTTTTGCAACCTGGCAAAAGAACACCCCGAAAATTGCGTTGGAAATAAGCTGCCAACATTGCGAACGACTGACACTTTCCTAGTGTTCAAGTGGTCGCATGTGTAATAATGGTTTGCAAATTCAGGTTCAGGTCTACTGTGATTCAATCTAGGTCTTCATCTTGCCGCTTGATGTTGTACCGCAGGACTGACTCTACCCAATCAGCGGTCTTGAGCCGGTATCACCTCCATGCCCTTTTTGGCGACACAAGCGCCGGACGGTGGTATATCTAGCAAGGACACAATGCCTAGATCTTTAACACCCCCAACATCACTCGCTCACACCCATCTCTCCAATATGACCTTCGTCTCAAATGATCCCACTTTGTGGCCGTTCATCGATGCGCGTTTGCCCAATAGCTATTGGACAGGTTTGTCGTATCAATTGGTGATGTCTCGATCTGACATCGACTTGCATTTTGCAGTTGCCGCTGGGGTCGTGGTGGTATATGACTGGGGTGAGTAGAACGATGATTTGAACCTCCTGCCATTCTTATGATATCTCCAGTGTTAACAATCGGACAAGAGGTAGGTTGACGCTATTGCCGGAGTAGCCAACTCGCTAAGAATGGCGTTTTAGATTGAGCTGATCTGGGTGAGTGACGGAGTCTCATCAGAAAACAGGAAAATACAATAAATTCGCGACAGAGGCAACGTTGGTCTCTCATGACTGTGCTGTATTTGGTTGTTCGTACCTCATATTATACTTTAGCGTGGTTGGCTGTTGTGCTGACTCCAAAATGTTCTAGATACGCTATGTTGGAATACCTTATTCTGTGTATGTCTCGAGGCCAAAAATCGGTGTTGTGCTAATAGCTCGTATCTGACGATTAGTGCCCATGTTCTGAGTATGTCTCATGTTCACTGTATTCGCTTTTTCTGACCGGCATCACACAGATTCTATGATATTTGTCTCGCTGACAGATGCAGTGAGTATTCCGCAACCATCTCCCTCCTACTGTCCGATTAATACACCACATATCTAGTGGTGAGTGAAATTCTGACCATTGACCTTGGTTCAGCATAATGACTACACAGGTGTGAGTTGAGTGTCTGATTCTAGTATGAGGTGATCACTGATTGGGTGTTTCAGGCAATATACTGTCCTACGCAAGAAATTGGACAAATGTGATCATAGCTGCCATGCTGTGCGGTGAGCTGCAAAATCTCAGTGTTATTGACTCGACTGAATGATGCTGCAAGTCATCATGATTGCTCGGTTACATGCCATGTGTCAAGGATCCAGAACTATGCTCATCTTCCTTGTTATTATCTTCCTGGCTGTTAATATCGCCTGTGTGGTACTCGGGGCAATAGGAATCAAGTATACTGGAGGAGGTAAGTTTTACTTGCTGACTTGCAGAACACAGCTCATTGGACAAACACAAGAGGAGGGCATAATCTCTGGCATCCATATGTGCGGTTATTCCTCTGGGGGGAATGCCCCGCTTCTGTATTCAATGGTTTGGATGCTCAACACTGTTTGGGAGGTCCTCGCACTGTGTATTTCGGTCTGCATTGCTGTGAAACACTTCCGTGACCTGCGACGCCTCGGCCCATCGACAGGGTCGACGATCGGAGACTGTTTCAGAGTGCTGATACGATCTCACGTGCTTTATTTTGCGAGGTGAGCTTGTAATTGAGAAAGTGGTCATCTTTTCCTGCTCAAATTCTGCACGCGCTAGCTTTGCCGGTGTCTCTTGCATGGAGCTTCTTGATTTCTCTCCAGTGTTCTCGGTGCGCTGACCTGTCGCTGACATCTGCTCTTATCAACGGCTCATCATTTCTGTAGAATTCAAATTCTATTGGATCTATGATATTCGCAGGTGTTCTTCAAATTTTAATAGTCGTGCAGATGTTTGTGCTGGGACCACGCCTCATCCTTAGCGTTCGAGAATATCACGCAAAACTCGTTGCTGGCTCCGATGCAGACACTAGCATGAATTCGATTGTCTTCCAGGAGCATGTACATATATCAATTAGCGGTACTGTGTAGGCAAATGCAGGGAGGAGAAATTTGGTCGAGGATCCGTCGTGGTATTTATTAAACATATGCTGCTTCGAAGTATTATTAAGGCGACGTTTATGTATACAGACTCATCTCCTGTTGCATTATAATCACTACTAGATGTCAGTGAACTGCTCACCTGCACTTGCACTGAGTGAATTATCCGGAAGTCTAGTAACCAACGCAGTCTTTCATATCCGGCACTGAAATACGATGAGACTCGACGCAAATTTCTCAGACAGCTAAATCTACGCGTATGCGGAGTTCTGCTGTCTGAGCATACTACAAATGAAGATGAAGTGTTCGTAAAGCGTGCAGCCCAGATGGCTGATAGCTCATTAGATACT
This sequence comes from Suillus brevipes Sb2, assembly GCA_011800875.2. Lineage (NCBI taxonomy): Eukaryota > Fungi > Basidiomycota > Agaricomycetes > Boletales > Suillaceae > Suillus > Suillus brevipes. Next base: position 99,920 of record JRHT02000078.1, read on the forward strand.
TTATACATCCATCCATCAGCAAACCTGCAGGCACGTGCCTGCACCTGGTGGCAACTTGGATTTCCTGGTAGCGTTGTGCGCATGCGACTGCGAATTAAGCGTCGGGTTTGTGCCATTGGGAAGATGCTGTCAACTTTGCGGGGCTCTGACTGTGCCCCGCTCCAAACACCGCCAAACCCTTCTATCCTCACCTCCTCCCTCGGGGTCCCCTACTCCACCATCTATCAATTGACCCTGTCCACTTTTCACTGATATCATCTAATTTCTATATGTTATCGCTGTATCTCATGGATCGTTACTTACCCTTGTTTCGCTACACGATTGATATCTCCCACCTGGACATTGTTTTCGTACTACATGATTGTTATATCCCGCCTGGACGTTGATTTACTGCTTCATTACATGTATTATACCCGTCAACTCAGCTTTTGAATTGTCCTCTGCATGTGCAGCTTGTGATGTTGGGCGATATGTTTGAGTTGGTGGGACACGGCTGGGTGTTTCATTATGCCTGTCATGAATTCAGCAGCTTTCCTCGTGGGCCTCGGTACCTTAGAAGTTGGAAACACAGCGCTGTATATATAGTAACGGGGAGCCCTGTACGACGTGGAATCGCTGCCTAGAGTGATATTCTTGTCTGGTACCATGCTATGAAGTGGAATAGGGGGGGTGCCAATTATGGAATTAATATTAGTTAAAGCATGCCGCGGCATCCGGGAGTCAGCGACCCTCATCGGCAGCTGCAACCAACACTTGGTTGAACTGAACGTTTTCACATGCACACCCGAGGTGCACATGGTCATGGTCTGGACTCTGGCAGTCTCGATATATATATAGAACTCTCGCAGAGTACCACAGGTTACCACTGCTACCACGGTACCCAAATTTTCTCGTCTGTCTTGTGCCCAACTTTTTCCAACTTGAAAGCTCAAAACATCGGTTAGCAGGTTATTGTGAAACCGCCGCTTGGGATTGGACATCACCCTCGTAAAAGACGGATAGCTATAGGCGTTGTTGACAACCTATGGCAGCAGGCTGAGTTGGATCTCTTCCTACAAGAATAGCCTCGACTGTGGCATGCAGCTGTACTTCTCAGGCCTAGGACAAGCCGACGGATTGTTGGCAAGTTCTGTCCCTGTGGGCACGGCTCCATGCTATGATTTCGGATTATACTTGCCTACGTTCCTGTTTTCTTCGACCAGCATTTCGCAATGAAAACACTTCCAAGGTCTTGCTCATCCCCATAGTAAGTCACGTCGTACATGGGAACATGGGTCTATCCACTGCTTCATGAACGGCAACACTCCATCGTCACGGTACATTAAATGGACGACCAAAGGGACACGTCAGCTCCCGGCACCCAGGACAGTCCGAGGCCCACTAGGACAATATCTCCGGATACCCGTTCCACTTATCAGCGATTCTGGGCCTTAGTCACAGCCATTTCATTACCGCTTCATCAAATCCACGATGAGCTAATTTGAGGATGCTGCGGCGTACACGACAGGATTTCTAACCTGGTATTTACTTGGTCGAAATGTTTACACAGCGTGTATACAACTCCCGTTGTCACGATGACCTTCGGTTCTGTGTTTGCTACAACTGGTGAGTACCCCAACATGATTTTCTCTTGGTGACGTCTACGAGCAAGTGTGTCGACAGTAGTCAGTGTCGGCCCGTATCACTATGTCCCCACAGAATGGATCTGTGTCCTTGTGAGTCGTGTTGTCCCTGCACCTTGCGTCCATTTCACATTCTTTCCCAGTTCGTGGTGTTGTACAGTATCTCGGCTGGTATGAATTTCGATTGATGACGATTCACGCTCTTGACCCGACATCATCTCCAGCCCTCCACTTGGGCCAGGCGCTGAGGTATAAACTGTGGTGGATGATTCCCACGGCGACCTTTGCAGGTCTTTTGGAAATATTAGGATGGAGTGCCAGGTTATGGTCGAGTCGGAACCCCAAGCTTTTAACGCCTTATGAAATGCAGTGAGTATTCATCCAGAAGGAATCACTTATATGCACACTTGAACACTTTCGCTGCAGGATCGTCGGCACTATCATAGCACCCACCCCGCTAGTTGCAGCCAATTTCATCATCCTTGGCAAGGTTATCTCTCAAGTCGGACCGCAGTACAGCCGTCTGACCCCAAAGAAATGTTAGTGATGTTTGAATTCTCATGCGTCAGCTTTGATTTACTAATTTAGCGTAGATACCATCCTTTTTCTCTGTTTTGTTAGTATCATTCATCCAAGCGGTGTTAATTCTTCATATCCCCTCTTCTCCTAGGATATCGTTTGCTTGATCGTACAAGCGGTGGGAGGCGCATCCGCTGCGCACGCCGCCAGCACGAAGACAAACGCATCGATGGTATGTCCATCATCTCATGTTTCGTCTGTCATTCACACCACCGATACAGGGCGCAAACATCATGCTAGGGGGAATTGCTGCTCAGCTCTGTGCGTAATGAATGCCCCCGTAATTTCACACTGAAATCCAATTCACGTCCTTCGTTTTCCAGTTGCAATAGTGCTCTATGTCGCTTTAGCGGCTGAGACTCTCTTGCGTCTGAGATATAACGCACCCTTCCGCTACGTTGACCAGCCTCGCATATTGGAGAAAGGCCAGCCTGCTGTAAGTAAGAAATTGCAGCTTATGCTTGGTGGAATGGCGTTTGGCACCCTCTGCATCTTCATTCGGTTAGCATTCGACGCATCTCTCATGGGGAGGTATGATGTGCTCACATCCGTCCTCAGATCGGTGTACCGTACCGTGGAGCTCGCCAATGGATGGGCTGGGCCAGTGATCTCAACAGAGCGCTACTTCGGTACGTTGTCACTCCCTTCGCTAAGAACACGCTGACAATGCTCCATGTCGGTTAGACTGGCTCGACGGTGGCATGGTCACTCTCGCTCTCTACACCCTCAATTTCTTCCACCCAGGTATCCTGGTGAAGAAGGACGAGTTTATGACTCACGGTTCACAGCAAAGCACTGACGAGGAAGCTAGTGCGACCTAGGGTTTTGATCTTTGGTTTTTTGGGATTTTAGGACAGAGGTAATGCATATGGACCGGCACATTTACTAGAGGAGCGGTTGGTAGCATGATGGTTTGATGGTTTGACTTTATGTGCCCATGCGACATTTTACGAATTCTTGGACTTACTTCCACTCAAAAGTGTTTAGAAATTTGTACAATTGCGATCACACTTACTAAGGACTGAGTACCGAGTACTGAGAATCATAAGTCCCCTACTGATAAGTAGCCTAACATTAGTCCAATCATTGGTTCAACCAATCTGTAGCAAATGAACTCAATCACCCAAACAAAGGTCTGCCGAGTGATACAAATATGACAAGGCTGGCAGGAAGCATGCATGGACGTGTATCCCAACTTACAATTAACTCACATGTCTGTCAAGGGAATGTCGCAATTGCCAGTGTGCGCCTTGTAAGGCCTATTATTGTCCTGTTACGTGGTTTGTAATTTTTGTTGATGTAACTTGAAACACAGGTCGTACGGGGCACTACAAAAGAAATGAGCCCATGGTCATAAATGCGTTTCATAAGTACAATGCGTCATAAGATTGAACATAAGCCACCTATCACGTTTACATAAATGAAGTGCATCAGGGAAAGGAAAACGGGGTTAGAAGACAACTCATAAGCTCTCTAGATCACCTGTTGGGAATGTAATATTTTCCATTGTCCGTGGACGCGAACTCAATGGGAGATTCGGGTGGGGAAACGTCAACTTCTTCGGGCTGACGGTTCACCATGTTAAGTATATACACTGCGATCCAGAGAAAGGAGGGGACTCACACCCAGCAAGGGCGTACTATCTTCGTTATCGGCATTCTTCTTTTTGTTGCGCTAGAGGGGGCGTGAGTTATACATGGACATGCTAGAAACAGACGACCGACCGAAAGAAATGAGCGAACAGAGCGACCGGAGGCTTTGGATGAACCTTTGGATGAACCGTTGGACTGGTCATGCGTGAGGTTAAATTCACGTAAGGTTAGGAAGGGATGAGCATACCTGCATGTTTTCTACGATTGTAAAGTTGGAGAAGGATTTGACACTTCGGTACGTCGAAGCAGTAAGAGATGATGGGTGAAGTTGTGAGCAAACTCGGCGAAGACGTAGTAGAGGCTCATATATGAGACGATGAGGTCTATGCATGGTATGGAAGGTAGGAGGTGGCGGGCTAATTGTGGGGAGGTATGGTACAATGGTAGTCACCCAAACCAGTCCAACCACAAGTCTGAATGAAGGAAATAATGGGACAGTGGAATAAAGGTGTGGCGGCGTACGTACGATAGTGGTTCAAGTTGACATCTTTGGTGAAATCCGGATTTGATGCGTAACCCAGAAGGTAGAATGAATGTCGACGTATATCTCCGATCGATTGTACGCTCTTGTCGGAAGGCGGGCCAACGCACACATTCGTTGTATGAACAGGACTCCGAATTTGGAGGTGGGTGTTTTGTTCAGAGGTAGGTCGGCTCATCCAGCGCATCAGTGAAACAGAACGGCGTATGCGATACCAGTTTGGTGAGGGATGATCCACTTGAGAGAAGTCCGAAGGAACCTCACATCTGGCACAGTAAGTGTACTATAACTCGCAGATGGCGCAGGCATCAATCACAGTGGGGGTGGGTTGTGCCAGTCTGACTTCTGCCTGATGCATCATATTAATTGCGTACACTGTTAGGCCCTTGCAGGTACCGTCCTTGTTGATGTTTCGGATGGCACCTCGAGCTCGAGGATGGGCAGATAGTCTAATGTTAATCGATAATCCCGGGCCAGTGCTTGTGCCGTGACATTGTGTGGTGATGGTGCAACATTAAATCCCGCCGGCATATTCCGTTTTCCCGACTCTTCCAATTTTCCTTCCAGCTGTGGAGTCTACCATGATCTATCTAGTACAGAAGTAAGCCACCCTCCCAGTTTGTCGCTCCTCAAGGCCTCACAAGCCCTTGGCTCAGCTGTGATCATGCAAGATATTCCTCCAAGAGCCGCATTTTCTGCTGATACTAAAATTCCTCGCCCGGTTCGACTGTTGCTGTCAATCTTGCGTATTTTTTCCCTCTCACGCCAGCTCCAGCCATGCGGCACAGAGTACCAGTCCTCATCGACATCGATCATCTTGCAGATAGCAGTTGGGTTTATTCGTCCTCTCTCTCGCGCGGTGCTAGCCGGTTCAACGGACAGACATATGGAAAGGAGCCTCTGGGGCCTGCCCCAGCTCGAACTTCATCAGTAAATTCATGATTCCTCGATATGGTACCCTTGTGGACTACAGACGAGGTGACTTAAGGTCCAAGTTACTTTTGGAAGACAGTGGTCCTAAGAGATGTTTCATGAAGTGCAAGCCCAGCCGGGCCACTGATAATCGACTTTCGGAGACATTCACTCTGTGTGAACCACTGTTGGACCTTCAATTGCGCTGATCTTTGGTCAGTCCTGACCACCAACGCCTGACCATCCGATACTTGCATAATCAGGTCCCATAACGAAGCAAATCATATCTCCATCGCGTCATGCAGAAGTACCATCACCTCGTGAGTCAAAGCATCGTGATTGCATTCATTTTCCAGGACATTCCGCTCCATAACGACTCATCGAAGGATAGGAACATTCTTTCAGTATTAGTTGCGTCCTCGATAATCTCTTGAACTGACTTGCGGTCCAGCCCTTGCTCGCTGACCGAGTCCATGGATACATCTGCATCACAAAATTCCCAGTCAAATTCATAAATGTGCTATTGTTTTTATTTAGCAAGTAGCAACAGACTCATTTCCATTGGAACTGAATTTCACGGATGGTATCATTGGGACGATCAACCGCGTGGCCTGGACAGCATTGATCTTTTTCGTCATATGGGATGGAGATGATCATACACACGTAAGTGCTGATTATACTCGGATTTTTATTTTTGCTTAATTGAAGTGAAAGGGGCGCATCGAGTTCATGATGTATGGAAGGTGGTTTATCCCCATGTACTGATTACTATGGTGTGGGTTAGCGGGACACTTCAAGAACCTGGCAGCGATAACTAAAGTGACGTCGCGCACCATGGACTGCACGTACATTGTCTTGGCCCATGTTACTAAAAGGTGCCATGAGGTTGTAATTTCAAATCGCATAAACGAGATGGTACTATGGCATTTCGAGCAAGTAGTAGTTTGCTCACTTTGTGATGGTATCTTCTTATGATATCTCACATCAAGTCAAGCTGTAGCCCCACCTTGACAGCTCATCGATGTACCGGCAGCCTGGCAGCCGTGTCATACACGATGCTGCCACGACACTAATTTGAAAACGTGCGCGGTCCGAGCTAATCTGTTTAGTCGAAATGGCCCTCTTAAACAAGCTCTCGTTGTTCGATGCCCACTGATTGCAAGCGATCTTTCTGTCGTGATGGTCGCCAGTTCTGCGCTTTATACGTCTGGTGAGTACCGCAATATCATTGCGTCGTGACGGCTTTGAACAATGTGTGGTCAACAGAACAAGCCAGTGAGAGCCCGTACAATTATGTCCCTACAGAGTGGGTTTGTGCTTCTGTGAGTCGTATTATTTGGATACCTCACATGTCTTTCATATCTTTCCTTAGTTCGTGACGTTGTACTGTATTTCAGCTGGTACGAATTTCTGCTCTTGACGGTGCAGTCATGCCACAACTTGATGCCCTCAGCCATCCACATGGGCCAGGCGCTCAAATATAAACTCTGGTGGATGATTCCCACAGTGACTTTTGCGGGTATCCTGGAGGTATTCGGATGGAGTGCCAGATTATGGTCGAGCCAGAGCCCCGAGCTTTTGACGCCTTTTGAGATGCAGTGAGTCTTCATTAAGGAATTACTCAAGTGCACACTCGAACACTTTCACTACAGGCTCGTTGGCACTGTCATAGCACCTACACCACTGCTTGCAGCCAACTTTATCGTCCTTGGCGGATTAATCGATCAACTTGGACCCCAGTTCAGCCGTCTGCAGCCATATATGTGTTGGTGTTTCTTTGATTAGTGTACAGGCTTCAAGTTACTGATTTGGCGCAGATACCGTCGTTTTTTGCTCATTCGTCAGTACCTCACATACAAGCGATGTTAACCCTTCATATTCTCCGGTTCATGTAGGACATTGTTTGCTTGATTGTACAAGCTATTGGAGGCGCGATGGCTGCGCAAGCCGTTAATGAGGGTAAAAACCCCACATTGGTACGTGCAACTTCTAGTGCGTTGTGCTATTTGCCTAATACAGCCCGAGACAGGGCGGGCACATCATGCTAGGAGGAATTGTTGCCCAGCTTTGTGCGTGATACGTGGCCGTTTGATACTTTTCTCTCACCGGCGTTCATTTTCCCTTTGCTCTTTAGTTGCTATATTGGTCTACAGCAGTTTGGCAGCCGAGTTTCTCTTGCGCCGGAAATTCAATGCACCCTTCAGCCACCAGATTATTAAATTTGGTAAAGGTCAGCGTTTGATGAATATGAAAATGCAACGCATGGTTTCCGCGCTGAGCTTTTGCACCATCTGCATTTTCATTCGGTTAGCGTGTTTCATACATTGCCATCAACAGTTGTAACATGCTAACTTCGTCCTTAGATCCGTGTACCGCACAGTGGAGCTCGCCGGTGGGTGGTCTGGGTCAGTGATTTCGACCGAGGTCTACTTCAGTACGTCGCGGCACTGGCTTTGCATGCCGACAGAATGTTGATTGTCGATAGACTGGCTTGATGGGGGTTGCGTCACTGCCGCTATCTATACTCTCAACATTGTTCACCCAGGTGGATATTTGACGCCGGATGCGACTATTCATATTTCGCTGTCAGACGAGAACGAATACTATCAGGGTTATAGCTTTTGATTGTTTTTGCGACATACCTAGTACTGTTTTATTTGTCTCATGCTCTGCAGGTCTTTTTCGTCTCTGCAAAATGTTTTAGTAGCCTATAGTCATTCAAACCACCGCGTTCCGATATTAATGTGATGTTATTTCATCAAGTTTTGCTGGCAATCAAGGGTCAGAAAACGCATTACGTTGATAGCCACAAACTCAAATGTGACCTGCAGCGGAAAAAAAGACGTCGTTATCTATAAACCAAGATAACATTTACCTCAACGTTACAATGTAAACAGCTCTGTATGTAGAGCAATCCCGCCCACATCCATACTCGTTGTCAAACCCAATCTCGCCACTGCATTCTGGGCCTCTCTAGTCAAGCTCTCCGGACCACTAGCGCAGACCGCGACTCCCCCACCCGACCCATGCGATTCCTGGGTTCTGTCAAATCGGGTTTCGACCGAATCCTCCTTTTCAGATGATGGCGAAAGACTGATGAAGTCCTTGAGAAGAACCTTAACAGACGGACGCGAGAGTGTGACGATGGAGTTGGGAATATGAGGTACCGCTTCTGGATCGCAAAGGCACGTCACGAAAATAGAAATGTGCAGGTCAATGGTGCTATTCGACGCTGCCGTAGCGATATCGACCAGCATCGGAGCAAACCATCTTATCTGACCTGTGTGAATGGATCAGGATGATATAATGCCTGTTGTCGAAAATGAAATACCGAATGATCTAATACACCAGGTAAATTCGATTCTCCTTGTTCGTTCCCCCTGACTACGCCCTAGTTTGACACACCTACCGACGATATCGTCCAGTAGACCAAGGGTGAATGTGACGCCTGATCCGCCGGCTATAAGCAACACGCTTTCGTATAGACCCAGATCAACACTCGACCCTCCGTAAGGACCGTCCAGCATAACTTGAACGAAAGCAGCTGAATCACACTCGGAATTCTCCTTAATTTGTAATCGTTCTTGTTCTTTTCTGGTATAATTATTCAATGCCTGCGTCCAGTCTCCATCACTTCGTGCAGCGAGAAGGAATCCCGGTGAGGAGAGGCACGAATGGGAAGGTGGAGCCGAGAGAATAGTGAAGGCATGGGATTCAAACACTCTGTTGGAGAAGAAAACGCGCAGCCTGACATGCTGGCCAGCGAGCCAGCCATCGTCACAATTATGAACGCGGATCTGTGAAAGATGAAGTCAACAGTTTATCGAAGAGCGCTCGGATATTTCTGGTACCAGAGTCATGTGAGCGTCCTGCGCAGTAAGCGTGGCGTCCTTGATTCGATAACGGAATAAGCGTAATAACACGTCTGCACCATAAAATGCAAGGGGAGGGAATATCCACGGCGATGCATATATCGTATGGTAGCATATAGTGACAAAGAATGCGACATATGTCAAAACGCTGCAAACAATGTTAGCTGTTGTGTGACACGAAACAACAAAACTCACTGAATGACGAAGAAATACTCATAAAACAGTCTCCTCACTGGTCTTAACGACGTAAGGACAATTATGCAGAGCAGTGCCAACGAAGCTACTCCTGAAGTCTCTTTCTGCGGACCAAGAATTGCAAGTCCATACTGTAGATGGTTGCGAATCCACAGGGACCCATGAATGCACCCGGCAAGGAACATAGCTCTTCCAGCCATCCTATGCATAAAATTGAGTTTCTCGTAGCCATTTCCTGGGCCTAACAGTAAAGATAGAATCGAATTTTTTGTTGCAAACAAAAAGACGACCGGAAACTGTGCGAGAGCGAGAAATCCTACATGACTATGATAAGCTCCTTCGTTCAACAGCGTGTGTCGCGGACTCACCAGCTCTGTTCGGGTTAGAGATAAGAGGTGCATCCTTTATGATGCAGACAAGTACAGCTGTGAGGTACGCCGATAAGACTATGACTGAGTATTACAACATATCAGTATTTCCCATGCGGTAAGATAACACCCCTGACACGCACTTTGTCCAAAATTGAGCTCAAGCTTTGGAGGAGACCAGTGCATCGGCGAGACAAGAGCGTTCCAAGCTCCAACTAATCTGTGACCTCTTCGACTGGTAGGCGGTGGCTCCTTGTCATCAGAATGAGCAGACTGATAACCATTGGTCTCTGAGATTCCAGTGATGCCCTTGAGGGAACGCCCATGCCTCAGACCAAGAACCAAACTCGGAACAGAAACGGCCACGGCCAGCGCCACGCCAGAGCACCAGATTATGGTGAATTTAATTTGCCATTTGGGATCTTCGACGTAGGAGCTGTAGCAATTCATGCATACGTTTCAGTATGCAGGATCAGATTCGTGAGACATACTTGTAAATTTGAAAGTTACCGGGAACGACTGGAGCAGCCATATTATCGGGCTAGTGAGGAGGTAGCAGCCAAGTCGATAACCGGTGCGCTGCGCTGCGCGGCCGCCTGATTAGGAAGTCGACATAGCATTTTCCCTTGTTTACTTTGATCTTGAAAATGAGCTGACGCGAAAAAAAACTGATGGGGAGGTCGTGGCTGTCAAGACTAGGTACAGAGCACGGGAGAGAAGCATGAGTTTCGTAATGTACAGAACGATGCCGACATCAGCCAACTCGGACAGAAAGTGGTACTCCTGCCCGAAGATTAACTGCTCTGCTCTAATTGTCGCGCCTGGATATGTTGTACCCTCACGTTTAACCACGGCAAGTGGTCACGGTATCAAGTTTGTATTGTTAGAATTTATATCCGCATCTTACACTGCCCCCCAGCCTGGCATGTGTGATGATAACAAAATAACAAGAGAAATACAATGCTTTGCAGCCATTCTATGCGTACAAAACGAACACGCGTAATCAGTTTAATGCGCATGCGTGATACTACCAAACCTTCCAAAAAGAGTCTCTCCCACTCCAAGCCCCACCACAAGAGAGAATATGAAACCGAGCTGGTACGTCCTACCCACAACCGATACATCAACACATCGGCAAATGAAGAAAATAACAACACGACGTACATAACTGTCAGCATGAAGAGGTAACCCAGCAGTGTCTGCGCTGCAAACATGACCCCACGCGTGATATCATGCGCGGGAATGAAGGGGGGGTTTAAGCGCTTGATAGACCCGATGAGAGATGACTGAATTGGTAGGGTATTGAGTTTGTCCGACGCGATAATGGTCGCCCTGATTATTTCTATGTGAAAAATCCACGCAAAAGAAGGGAAAGAACGCACTGTTGCCCCCAGTGAAGTTCCATCACTCCCCGACAAGCCGCTATCCAGCGCTCGATCAGTGCCAACATAAACAGTGCAATACATGTGCCAACCATGGCTCCCGAGCTCTTAGGAACCCAGCCAAGGAACCACACTGTATGCTAGCCTGTTAGAGGAGGTTCATTGTGTGCAGTTAAGAGATAACCCACGGTTGTCTCCTGGTGTAAAGTGCAGATACGAGAGCATGTTCCCCACGGCAAGACTCATACCACCATCCATGGACATATCCATGCCATTGTCTGCAAGACAAGAGCGACTCAAACACAAGAGATAGAGCGCCAAAGATTGCCAGTTCATCTTGCAGGCGTCCGCAGTGGAACAAGAAGCTGTTCGGATTGGGTTCGGGCGACTCGACCATCCGTGGGAACTACTTTCCCCTAGTGGAGCAACGCTAGAAATCGGACAAACTATGATAGGGCGATTCCTCAAGGCCTTATGGACTCCGGCCGCTAGGTCGCACCGCGATGGAAGACAGAATCGTGGAAATCAAGTGGAGAAAAACAGGGTGTCAAGGCATAGACAAATTGGACATTCATGAGGATTACGCTCTCGCTCACAATCAATCTACGCCTTGACAACACCATCCGGATTCTGTTTCACCATCGAGTTGATGTATGGTTGTCGAGCGCGCGTTTTCCAATTGACTGGATTTGCAAGAGGCGCTGCAGAGGTCCCAGACCATGTGTTGTTGGCAAGCGGATAGACCTGTAATTTATCAAGATAGGCCACTCGCTCCAAGTAGATTGTATATCCTCCAGTTGAGGGTCTGTAGACGCTAACTTCACGAAGCTTGGAACTGCGAGAAGTCGAAGAAGGAGACGTGGCAAAACTGGTGGTGGGAGTTGAAAGCGTTGAAATTTACAAGAGCAACGACTGTATTAGTGAGGCATTTTAGCCCATCGTGGGAATTCGATGCTGCTTGCGCAAAAAGTATGTAAGGAATATTCCGGAGACAAAATTAATGCCTATGCAGGACGAAATTATGAATGACAGACTTGGTACCGTCGGTCATCACTTTTTGAAGATGTGCACACCGTATATAATATTCTGGCGTCGCCGAACATTAGTCTCTAAGGGCTGAGATATGAGAGACCATCGCTCCCGTACTCTATACCGATCTCTTGGAGTCCGAGTCGCCATTCGAGCTCTTGCTCTCAATAGCCTCCTTGATATCCCTTTGAACCACACTAGCAACACTTTGCGCCTCCTTCTTCGCTTCCTGCGCCCATCCCATAGCTTTCAAGTTCAGCCCCGTCCCTTGTTCAATGCTTTCCACAATGCCTTTCACACCATTGTTAAGCGACTCTCGTCCAGCAGCAGCACCTTCTTTCGCGCGCTCCCAAGCTATGCCGCTGTGTGCAACAGAGGTTCTTCTAATTTCTCCAAAGCGAGGAACATAACGATCTTCAAGTTCCTCAGCGTACGAGCCGACCCGAGAAGCGGTACCAGGAAGGAAATATGCGAATGCGCTAGCTAACGCTGCGGGAGGAAGAAGGATACGGATAGGGAGTGCGCGCGAGCGAGTGAGAACAGACGTCGTCAGGGCAGAAATTCCGGTATAGAGCAGTCCGGGATTTAAGGGCTCTGTAGGATCACGGAAGGATTTTATGCGAGCTGTTCGCGGTACAATGGTCAATGAGGGCGTAGTAGTCGGCACAAGACGATATAACTCACTCTCCACTTTCTCTTCAACAGAGATCCATCGGTCTATGATACCTTGCGCTTTGGAGTGGACGCCGGTATAATAACCCGTGATCTCCCGCCGCACCATCCCAATTCGCTTCTCCAATGCCGACGGGGTGTCGAGTAGTATAAGTTCGGGTATGGGTGTAGGGTATATGGAGAGCTATACGATGCGGTAGTAATTCAGAGAACGACGCGTTGTAGGAGAGGTGGATACCTTCGTTTGGCCAGAGCTTGAGGTCCAAGATCCCGAACCTTCAGCTGCATTTGCACCTACGCCCGCCTCTGCAGCCATCGAGGTAATTTCCTGGAGAGTATACTGAGTGTGAGTGTGTTCACCGTCCCATGGAAAAGTCTTACCTTTGGTCTAGAAACAGTATATGTCAAATATGTCAAATACTGAGTGGAAGTTCGCACGGTGACGGCGAAAGGTGAAGGAAGCGTGGGAAAACGTTAATACACTCTTTCTGAGTCTCCACTATGAACTCGATGTCTCCACACCCAAACTGTACATATGACCAGGTGTCTAGATATGCGTGCAAATCATGTTTTTTTTTGGCTTAACATCATTAGCGCATGTATACGCATATTGCAGGTATCAAAGTTCCACATGACTTTGAGTGGCACGAAGCAATTGGTCTAGGCGAGGAAAGTATGGGTGCACTGTAAATGCCATTTGATTGAGGTCACGTGCCTAATGGCGGTCACAGCACAATTTCTTCCTTTCCAAACGCTGCAGCGAAGTTACAATATCAGTCTACTACTCGCACTACGCAGATGGCAGTGCATTCTGCGGATACAACACTCGCTGCGCCCCCGGTTTATTGGTCGTGTCGTTTAATACCCGCGAAATTTACACCGAGCAGCAGAGATGATTTCGCCCATAGTGCCAACCATGCTCCCGCAATTCTGTCGAAATGGCTAGTCACTCACTGACTACAGTCACGAATTTCTCTTAAACTAGTGAGTCTTCCCTTGCACTATGGGTCCTCGTACTCTTGCCAAAGCCTACTTTTTTGGACGTTCCAGGCGCAGGGTAATGTACTTTATGGCTTACATCACGACCGTTGACGCCATATGATTTCAATACTGTCGCAAGACAACTGAGATCTTGCCATGAACCGAAGAGGAGCCAGCATGAACAGCAACATTCATCACAGTAGGTACTATGGAGAGAAAATTCAACGGAGGGCGCAGTTAGGCTGTGGTGTACAGAACCAGAATCGGATGGTCGGACTCATTCGGGGCGTGTACCAAACCTGCCCCAAGCTATCCATGAATGCCACGAGCTTCCGCGGCCCGCTATATCGGCCTTTCACACAGCATCGACGAGCTGCTCTAGTTTACTCTCAGACGTCTCATGCATCAAGCATGAAGGATCTGGAAGACCTTCGACGATTGAATTCGCCCCCATTTCCCATATCAGCTAGACCGGTAGGGAAAAGGGAATTTCTATCATTTCCATCGGATTCTGATTATTCATCATAGTTCATATCCCTATCGATGTTCTCATTATTCGACATCGCTTGTTGTGCAACCCTTGTGTTTTATTTTACGAATGATTGGACAGGTGCAACGTATGTCGGTGCGACTCAGAGGTAGAATTGATTGCCTAATGCAAGCAGATAGACACCGTGTGTAGTTGTTGTGTCATCAATCATAGGAACCCTTGCTTCGTGTTCATTCGCTGTCATATCTATCTCGTTCTGTACCCACAGTACAACTTTCCCCATAAAACAAATCACCTCTACTTCAGGACACACATCAAGATCTCCCGATGGCAACCATCGATGCCCAGGATTCAGACCTCAGAAAAATGATTGGGCGCTTTCGAGTTCTGATCATCGGAAGAGCGAACGCAGGCAAAACGACCATTCTTCAGAAGGTCTGCAACACCACCGATGATCCAGAAATCTACAATACCAAAGGAGAGAAGGTGCAATCGATGATCTATGTCATGCATGCGTCCATCGCTGATCAGTTGAGGGCAGATCGATGATACCATCGTGGAATCCTCGACCAAGGTGTGTACACCATTTACCCTGTGGGTATACATGTGCTGACGGACGATCAGCGTGGAAAACACGACATCAAGAACGAGATGGTGTTCAAAAGCAGTCCCGGTTTCGTTTTTCACGACTCGTGCGGTTTCGAAGCGGGCTCTGAAGCAGAATTCGAGGACATGAAGGATTTTATCTCAGAACGCGTACACGCGAAGAAGTTGGAGGAGCGAATCCATGCCATCTGGTAAGTGTTCCCTTCTGATGTTCCGCGCTTGCTGATTGCCATCAGGTATTGCATTCCAATGGACAACTCGAGTCGAACATTTCAGCGGTCGGAGGAGAAGCTCTTCATTGAGTGCGACACTGGGCATGGTGAGCTTGCAAATGCACAGTTTTTTGCCATCCTTAGACTAATTGGTCATTCTTCAGTTCCCGTGGTGGTGATATTCACCAAGTTCGAAGCCCTGCGTCCAGTTGCGTTCGGAGAAATCAAGAAGCAACTAACAGGGTTGTCGGCAGAAGAACGCTCAAGGAGAATTGCGCAGCGCGTCGAAGATGTGTTCACGAACACAGGCGTCTTGGAACGGTTGAGCGATCCTAACAATCGTGCCCGCCCTAAGTCCCATGTACGCTTGCAGAGTAAGTGGTCCGATTGATTTATCCCATGTCACAGATGATATTAGTTACCATCCTAGACATGAACCAACCAAATGCAAACTGTAAAACTCTACTGGAAAGCACCACTTTCGCATTGGATGACGAAGAGTTGCGGTTGTGTTTAATTTCGACACAACAATCAAACCTGGAGCTGTGTATCAAGTGTGCAGTTGTGTGAGTCGCAGATGCAAGTCACATATCTTTGTTTCAACATCATTTAGAAAACTCGTTGATTATGCAAAGCGGTCATTGGGACCACTTCGAATCAATTCGAAAGACTATCAATACGACATTGCTAGGTGGTTTCCGCATCTCAAAGTAAGACGAAGATTGATTCAATCTGACGATGCATTGATGATGGTGCTCACGGATGGTAAATATTGCACTGCTGAAACTGTAGACATTCTGATAGATTTCCTTGATTGTAGTTATCAATTGATAATAGCTGGTAAGATTGTGGCTTCTGAAGTCCGAACAGCATGGATGATGCTGACGCCTCACTGCTGCTCTCCTGTTGACAGTCGGTAAGTGCCTCGATGGTTTCTGGTCCTCGATCGATGCTTATGATCTCCATGTCTTGCTGCCGCTTGCCTGTTGACAGTCGGTAAGTGCCTCGATGGTTTCTGGTCCTCGACTGATGCTTATGATCCCCATGCCTTGCTGTTGCTCGTCTGTTGACAGCTTGTAAGTCCCTCGATGGTTTGTGGTCCTCGACTCATGCTTATGATCCACATACCTTGCTGCTGCTTGCCTGTTGACAGGAGGTAAGTGCCTCGATGGCTTCTGGTCCTCGATCCATGCTGATGATCCTTATGCCTTGCTGCTGCTCGCCTGTTAATAGTGGGTAAGTGCCTCCATGGCTTCTGGCCCTCGACCCATGCTTATGATCCCCATGCCTGCTGACAGGGAGTAAGTGAATCTATGGTTTCTGGTCCTCGATCCATGCTTAAGATCTTTATGCCTCGCTGCTGCTCGCCTGTTGACAGAAGGTTAGTGCCTCGATGGTTTGTGGTCCTCGACCCATGCTTATGATCCCCATGCCTCGCTACTGCTCGCCTGTTGACAGAAGGTAAGTGCCTCGATGGTTTCTGGTCCTCGACCCATGCTTATGATCCCCATGCCTCGTTGCTGCTCGCCTGTTCACAGTCGGTAAGTGCCTCGATGGTCTCTGGTCCTCGACCCATGCTCATGACCCCCATGCCTCGCTGCTGCTCGCTTGTTGACAGGAGGTGAGTGTCTCGATGGTTCCTGGTCTTCGACCCATGTTTATGACCCCCATGCTTCGCTGCTGCTCGCCTGTTGACAGGAGGTAAGTGCCTCGATGGTTTTTGGTCCTCGACCCATGCTTATGATCCCCATGCCTCGCTGCTGCTGGCCTGTTGACAGGAGGTAAGTGCCTCTGGTCTTCGACCCATGTTTATGACCCCCATGCTTCGCTGCTGCTCGCCTGTTGATAGGAGGTAAGTGCCTCAATGGTTTTTGGTCCTCGATCCATGCTTATGATCCCCATGCCTTGCTGCTGCTCGCCTGTTGACAGATTGTAAGTGCCTCGATAATTTGTGGTCCTCGATCCATGCTTAAGATCTCCATGCCTCGCTGCTGCTCGCCTGTTGACAGATGGTAAGTGTCTCGATGGCTTGTAGTCCTCGGCCCATGCTTATGATCCCCATGCCTCGCTGCTGCTCACCTGTTGACAGGGCGTAAGTGCCTCGATGATTTGTGGTTCTCGACCCTTGCTTATGATCCCCATGCCTTGCTGCTGCTCCCCTGTCGACAGTGGGTAAGTGCATCGAGGGTTTGTGGTCCTCGACCCATGCTTACGATTCCCATACCTCGCTGCTGCTTGCCTGTTCACAGAACGTAAGTGCCTCGATGGCTTGTGGTTCTCGATCTATGCTTATGACCCCCATGCCTTGTTGCTGCTCGCCTGTTGACAGCGGGTAAGTGCCTCGATTGTTTCTGGTCCTCGACCCATGCTCATGATCCCCATGCCTCGATGCTGCTTGCCTGTTAACAGAACGTAAGTGCCTCGATGGCTTGTGGTCTTTGATCCATGCTTATGATCACCATGCCTCGCTGCTGCTCGCCTGTTGACAGTGGGTAAGTGCCTCGATGGTTTCTGGTCCTCGACCAATGCTTATGATCCCCATGCCTCGCTGCTGCTCACCTGTTGACAGGAGGTAAGTGCCTCGATGGTTTATGGTCCTCGACCCATGCTTATGATCCCCATGCCTCGCTGCTGCTTGCCTGTTGACAGATGGTAAGTGTCTCGATGGCTTGTAGTCCTCGGCCCATGCTTATGATCCCCATGCCTCACTGCTGCTCGCCTGTTGACAGCGGGTAAGTGCCTCGATGGTCTCTGGTCCTTGACCCATGCTTATGATCCCCATGCCTTGCTGCTGCTCGCCTGTTCACAGTTTGTAAGTGCCTCGATGGTTTCTGGTCCTCGACCCATGCTTATGATCCCCATGCCTTGCTGCCGCTTGCCTGTTGACAGACGGTAAGTGCCTCAATGGTTTCTGGTCCTCGACCCATGCTCATGATCCCCATGCCTCGCTGCTACTCGCCTGTTGACAGATGGTAAGTGTCTCGATGGCTTGTAGTCCTCGGCCCATGCTTATGATCCCCATGCCTCACTGCTGCTTGCCTGTTGACAGGGAGTAAGTGTCTCGATGGTTTGTAGTCCTTGACCCATGCTTATGATCCCCATGCCTCGCTGCTGCTCGCCTGTTGACAGGAGGTAAGTGCCTCGATGGTTTCTGGTCCTCGACCTATGCTTATGATCCCCATGCATTGTTGCTGCTCGCTTGTTGACGGCACGTATGTAATTCTCATCTTCGACCTATGCTAACAATTGCCGCCGCTCACCTGTTCACAGGAGGTATGTATTTTTTATAATTTTCCGTCTGCAACCTATGTGAACTTGTTTTTTTGGCAGGTGGTAGGTGTCTTGATCATCTCTTGTATTGAGATGATACTCAGTAGTACAATGATGTTAACTCATATTCATAGCCTGGCGTAAGCATCCCCATTCTATCGGATGAGCCGGATCATCATTACTAATGCAATGTATAGTTCGTTGAGTATCCCTCCCTTGATATCCTGATTTCCAACTTCACTCACCTGCATGTTCTCTTGCCATATGCAGAATGTGAGTCATCTGACTCTCTCATAATGTGACACATTAAATGTGTTAATCATTTGACTGGCTCTTTCACTCTAGAATGTGAGTATGTTTCAATCGCTAAGGATTCTACTAGTAGACTCAACATCCCTTGTATTCATCACGTGTTCGCAGAATGTATGTTGATCATATCTTGTCTAAATATGATAGAAACTGACGAACAACATTATCTAGCTCGTACGTCCATGGATGACTTACACGGTAGTACTCATTTGGAACTCCTGACAGTTTGTAAGTTGCCCGCAGTGACGGCGGTCATTGCCTACATTCTGGTGGTTGATTGTTCATACCCGTCACGGTCGCCCAAATAGAATGTACGTCTCTGTTAAATGTCAGTAAGTTTGCTGCTTCATGATTCTGACATTATTTCCCCTCAGTCGGCAAGTACTTTGTTCCGTTCGAGTTGATTCTGATACTCACACCGTCAACCTGTGGCTAGGACATAACCTGGAAAGACGACATTATTCGCGTCCTTCAGCCTTTGGTGGGTTGATTTTCCTCCTCCGCATTGATCCCCAGCACTGTAAGAGTGTACAATAGGCTGCGAAGGGATCATTGTTCACTGCTGGGAACAGACTTATTCAGACTGGCATTGGTTAGTTTCTCGCTGCACGACTAGCTTAATTCTAATAACAGGACGCAGCTACAATCATTGTTCTCGAGTACTCTGCCTTTCTCCCCAACACTTTGATGAATCTGGAGCGAATTGACTCTGCAGTGGAGTACTACCTGAAATCTCCAACTGCTGTCGCAGTGGAGACAGGAGTGCCAGAGATTTCTCATGAAGGCTACAAGAAAGAGGAACTGGAGAAGACAATTCTCAAGTTTGTCTTTGAAAATCGCATGTGTACGTCCTTCGCCTTATTTTCAACGCAGAACTCGAAGCTTACCAACAGCCTGCAGCAAAGGACTTGACAGCAAGGAAGTAGATGATGCTTGAGCCAAGTTTCCTGTTTTTCGATACGTTTTTTCCATGCTATGCGCTCATGTTGTGTACGATACCAAACGCGCCAGTTTCAACTCCTGAGCGGTGCAGACTGTGTTTTTCCTTGTTTTTGATGCTCTTCCCATTCTATGTACTATACTCGGCACACCAGCTTCAACTGCTGAGCGCTGCAGACTGTCAGGTTTCAACACCCGTTTTTCGCATCTCATCATATCTCGTTCTGTTTTGTGCCATGTAAGCTTAGGCTTGCGCTCATGGAATGATCGATGTTCATTCTTACTTTCAATGATGAGTTCGAGGACTGGCTCGGTCACGTATGCTTCAATGTTGAAGCAGATGGACATGACAAATGAAAACATTGTCGAAGCTCATCAGGACAGCACACCGCTTGTTCGCCTTCGGTATGTGGATTAGCTACACCGGGTAGAGTGCAAACAACCCGGGGTGCTGGTGCAATCACTTAGTAGGTGACCAGATGACTCCGTGAGCATGTCACTGAGCAAACTTTGTGGATCTAGCCAAATCTGCGATGCAAGAAGTAGAAATCAACAGTGACTTACTGGGTTTACTACTGGCGTGACTTTTGGCTGATCGACTCGGAAACTCCGAGTCAGTACTCAGTACTCAGTCCCAGTCAAAACCCACAACACGTACATACATAACAGTACACAATGATACATAGGGATACACATGCATGCGCGCCCATCCACGACTTTGGCTATTCCATATCGCAGCGTAATTACAACGCTTCACAATCTTATTTTGTGTCTAGATAACTAATTCGAAATGATCCGTTTCGAGCCGTTTCGTGTATACTATCAGCGCAAGGCTTCGATCGAACTGATTTGTAAAACTAACCACAGATCCCACCTCCATCATACTAACATGCCAGCAGCCCAGCGCATGTACTTTTGCTCCTGCTACAGGAAATGTGGAGGCACACCAACATCCGTAACTCGTTCTGTCTACAGGTCTCACAGCAGG
>JRHT02000078.1:121454-141547 GCA_011800875.2 Suillus brevipes Sb2
AGTGAATCATCTGGTATCGTATCACCGTTCACTTACAACTCACTCGATTGTAGGGGACTTTGCCGCATTGAATGGGGACAACAGCACGAGGGTGGAACCAACTCTCAGTTTGAGACATTCTGGAAGAAGCTTGATCTCGCGGAAAGACAGGTGCGTGTCACATCATCTTGACTCTGCAGATTATTGACAAGATTTCGCATGACAAGAGATATACCAACAAACTCGCCATCGCAAAAACTGCCACTGGTAGACCGCCAAACCACGACTCGTCCGCTGTCACTCCCTTGAACACGGATGCCTGTATACTTGAAGGAGTCCTAGAGGATAACTTGAAGGGAGCAACTGGATGATGAGAGGCTCGTTTTTCGCTCTGCAGGCCCACTGTCTCTACATTCGTTCTGGCCTCTTTGTTCAGTTTGTTTCCCTTTCTCACTGCATGCTCTCGCTCAATTCACCTGCCTACTGCACCATGCTCTCGTTTCACTCGCTGTATTATGTTCTGTCTCGCTCGTCACATCCACTCGCTGCATCATGCTCTCGTCTGTTGTCATTGCACTCGCTTTGTAACATTTGTAGTCAAAAACACGCTGTTCTCGTTATACATGGTCTTACACAGCTGAACAAAGGCAAAACACGCTGTTCTCAATATACACGGTCTTACACGCCAGAACATTTTCAGATGTTTATATATACACATATGGGCTGATGCATCCACGCACATACAGTCGCTGTATGTTTGTGTATGCGCGTGTAGTGGGTTTTGACTGGGACTCAGTACTCAAGTCGGACTAGTTTGTGCCAAATTCAAGTTATCCTCGTCATCAGATTGGCATCTGTGGTTGAAATTTAAACTCCGAACTTTGTCGACTCTTCTACTAGTATTTACTATTTAGTGCAAGTGCTTCAACTCGAAGTTGCAGGTACAAAGTACGTCCCCGATAGGTTATATGCATATATGAAATCAAATCCACGCAGTCTCAGGCTGGTACGGTCTTCTGGTTTCCGCTGTCACCCCGTCGTGCTGACATTGCTTGAAGGCTCTGCCTCTTGATACCTCAAGGCTCATGGCGGTGGATGCTTGCTTGAGAGTGGAGTAGAGGAACTCCTCGAATTGAAGAAGAAAATACTAGGCGATCATCATAGTGCGCAGCATTTACAATTTTACACCTCCGAGTCGTTTCTCATAACTCACGTTCTACATCTAGTTCCGATCATTGTTGTCTTCACCAGTTTTGACCAATTTGTCGACAAATTGGAGCCCAACGCCATGGAATCATGCAAATATGACGACGCCGCGCTCGAAGTGCTTTCCAGCCGCTTAAGGAAGTAGCCGGGACCGACATCCTGCAGACAGCTTTTTCCAGTAAAAGGATTTCAATTCCCCAGTCCCCGATGGGCTAACATAGGGGAGGAAGGCAACGAGAGCACCATATAAGACAATTGATCGATCTTACAACACGAACATTGAAAATTTTGTGACTCGGGAGTGGCATTCGCAATGATGATAGCCCAGTGAGTATACATCGGTATCAAAGTTAAGGCATCAATCGCGTACGCACGACCACTGCTGTCTTAGTGAAGCCTTAATTTCACACTTTTCCTCTCCATAGTATCGCCAAGAAAAGTTGGTCTTGTCACAGTCTTCGATGCCTTGTTGACTTAGTTCAAAGCACTGATACTCAACGGTCTAGACAAGATCAACCTTCCGCACACAGGAGAAGCTTCGTGAGTTATTAATACCATACTCCAAGACGCTCTCAAATTATAATAGCAATTCACATTGAATTCGGCCCCTCTGTGGTCTCGAAAATTACTGGTTTCTTGTCATTGCCCGCTCTGGCGATTGACCCGATTGGCCTGTTTCTACCAATCGTTTTGTCAGTTGTCGCAGTGGTGGTCTTGGTTGAATGGGCTCATAAGGTTTATCAGCAAACGTAAGTGGGTGCGTACTGTTTTCTGCTATCTGAAACGTAGCTCATTATGTGACCGATCTAGAAACAGTGCATCGTGGATTTGACGTGTGTCGCGCGGATCTTGTTCCTGCTACTATGTAGTCATCCTCCACCTCCTCCAAGGCCTAATCATCCTCCAGGGCTTATTCCCCCATACATGGTCTATTTTTCTTCTCGCCATCGGGATTGCCATCAAAGCCTTTGAGGAGGCAGGCAAAGTAATGTCCACTCAGAAATCTAATCCAACGTGTCTGTCACTCACAGTGGAGGAGTCGATGCACTGGAGGAGATTGTTAAATTGATCAATGATCATTCTATCAAGGCTGAAGAAGTTCAGGACCTTAAAGATCGGGATGGCCCACTTTTCCTTATCATCCACATAGTAATGCATCTCTGTCGCCCGTCGAAGGTGAGAAGACTACTTCCATGGGAATTTTGACCTAGATATGTTATGCCATGATGGCATGCTACGCCAGATTAACATCGGTGGTAGGAGTGGAATCGTGCCTTTGCTCTAATGTCACGACCATGGCTGGAGCCTGTGTCAGTACATGTAGTGTCTCCGCCTGCTCCGTGGCTGCTGCTCGTTTGGGTACTGATCTCTGAGTCTGACTGACGTCCCTCTCAGCTCCACTTGAGCAGAAGTCCTTCGACAGAGTGGTGTTCTACCACCCTCCTGGCTGTCCTTCGTGCGTAAGCAATATATCGTGGTCCTCGCAGAACCAATCCGCGACTGCCCCACTTACTATGGTTTCTGCAATACTCTTGTGTCTTGTCTTAATGAGGTGCGCTGCGCTCGATGGTTTCACTCTCGATGGTTTCACTCTAGAATTTGACACGTTCACATCCCCGCTCTCGGGACCCTTTTCTCGTCAATGCTTGCATGTCTCTGTGCACCTGCAATAGCTTGTATCAAGCCAGCGCATCGACACAGAGACAAGCGACTTTCTTGTCGTCACTATACTTTCTCCCTTCTGGTTTACAGGAGAGCAGCGGTATCCCACAACGACTTTGATGCAAGACTGTTTGCAGTGGTGCTTCTGTGTCGCCTTCCTATTTTTGTTGTTCAATGGCGCTTGTGTCGAGCGAGGTGGCAGAATAAAATGAGAATTAAGTGGAGCTTATGAAAACATGCAACAGATTGGCGCGGGTGGGGGGCTTGTTCAATGTGGTTGGACCTCTCTCCTTACTCCATGGTAGTCATAACGTGATTCTGACTTGCGATATAGTATAACATCAACACCCTCTTTGTCATGCTATACCGAGCTCTCTTGCCACCGACCGTGCGACTCGCTGCGTTGTGAGCTGACCTGCATGCTCCTTGTTTTTTTTTGTATCCTTTCCCAGCCTAAGATTGTCTCTGATTCGTGAAAACTCCAATATGCAAACAGCTGTAAGTTTTCGTGATACGCGTTGATTGATTCTACAATTACTGGTAACTCGCGTGTCAGTGCCAATGGCAATACTGTACCAATTTGAAAGCAGAAACATGACTCACCATGCAGATAAAAAAGGTCTGTCATGCAGGTGAGTCATGTTGTCAATTTCAGGAAAAATACTGATACTTGCGCATCGGTAATGGCAGAACTCGCATGGTGTGTCGTTAAAACACAACAGGGCACATTGTTCGGCGCCAGTCTCCGAGTCATCAATGGGTATGGCAGAGATTAATAATGCTGAAGCTGCCACGATGATTGCGGAGGAGAAACGCATCGTTTGTGACTCTGTGTGATATAGAATCAGGAAATTTTGAGGGAGAGTGTAGGAAGATGGCAAGCTTTTATGTGCTGGATATTATTTTCTAACATTCGCCTTAAGTGCGTCACCAATACTCGCCAGCAGATTGCCAACAAGTTCTTTGATTTGGCAATTATGTAAATATGCAACTACTGTACGTTGAACTACGTTCGTATTTTATAATCAACCATCAATTTGGCACCGAAAGCACTCAACATCCTGGTCTCCATATCTAATAGTTGTAAGGACGAAACGTTTGATCTCGCGGAAGCAATTCGCGTGAAGCTCCACCTGGACTCCAGAACAGTCCAACGACGATATGTCGTCCAAAGCGGAACGGAGCGCTCGTATGAGTTGAAAACCATTATATAGTCATATTACATATTGGTATATCTATATACGTGTTGAGTAGGGATTGGCCACATTCACTTAGATATTTTGCGGGACTGGACGCAGCGGTGCATTTGTATGGCGTCATCCTATTCTTGTTGTGCAATGGCGCCTGTTTCGAATGAGCTGGCAAAATAAAATAAAAATTGAGTGGAGCTAATGAAAACATGCAACAGAATGGCATAGATAAAGCTCTCGTTCTGTATGATTAAACTTCTCTCATTGCTCCATGGTAGTCGTTGGTCGCTTCATCAACACCCCTTTGTCATGCTATACCGAGCTCTCTTGCCAAAATCTGGAGACCCTGTGTGATCGCACTCATCAAAAGATATATAGTTAGACAGAGGAAGGGAGCCCACCAGGTGTTTACTGAAGAAACGGGAGAATGAAAATCCACCAATAGCAAACCAAAGTCCCGGATGTCCAGAGGGTCGATATATCTGATTAAGTTCTCCCTCTGAGTCGAGGCCCCACACCTCAGGCGGAAGTTGTTCGGTAATTTCGTTGCCAAGAAGAGCTCTCGTAGTCTCCATGATTGGTTCATTTCCTGTACTGCAGCATGCGTGAGAAACACCAACGAGAAACTAGCAGTTAGACCATACGCTAGAACGATAACATCTGCTGAAAGCTTGGAACCGTCTTTGAACGTGATCCCATCGTTGTCGAGGTGACTGATGTCTTGACCTTGTTTTATCTGGTGTATATGGCAACAATCAGACGCAGCCCTCAGATACCGAATACAATTCCTACCTTAACCCTGCCTTCGATGATTAGCTTACCACAACCAATGTCAAGCACTGCATATTTTTAAAATTTTCCTCGTCTCAAGAATGAATGTGAACGCACTAGTTCCTGCTGCCAGGCGCTTGAACAAAAATCCTGTCGCCCCAACCTCACCACTACCAGGAGAAAGTTCCCAAGTTAAATTGAATCCAACCTTCCTCAAAGCTTCGTGGAGCTCCTTGTCAAGCATCTTCATGTGTTGCGTCCCACCTGATATGTTCATTTGCAGGAGAAAGGCAAGAGGCATTGAATTAGTGCGGAAATCAAATTCCTCGATTGGGGTGCCATCAGGGAAAGGCGACTTGAAGTGAGTTTGTTCCATGGCACTGGAAGATGTAACGCATGTAGCGCTTCTTTGGACCATTGTTACCTGTTATTCCTTATGAATTCATGATTTGAATATACTTAAATCCACAATGCACCTCAGCGGCACCATGTGCTATAAAATCTTGACAAATGTCTGCACTGGCATTGCCCTAACGTCCTCGTGAGTGTACGCGTATGTATGAGATGGAGACATGTGACTTACCGCACCCACAACGACAACGCGTTTGCCTCGGAATTGCTCCGCATCCTTATGGAAGTCGGAATGATACAAGGCTCCTTGGAATTCATCCATTCCATTCCAAGTAGGGATGCGAGGGCTTCCGACTCCTGTGGCAAGTACTAGGTGCTTCGGGTTGAGGAAAACTTTCTGGTCTCCGCGCTGAACTTCCACAGTCCATCTCGCGGATGACGAGTCGTACACTGGAGTCGATTGTACAATACTCGAGAGCCAAATGCACAGTTCGTGGTCCACAGCGTACGAATCCAAGAAATTGGCAAGTTTCCCCTTAGGAATGTACCTTGGAAAGGTTGAACTAGCATTACTTAGATACGCGATACATTTGAACAGTGGAAGGCACATACGGATACGGACTGTAAAGCACTGTTTGTAGATTAGCCCCAAGCCTCTTGTAGAAAGATGATAAGGCTTACTGGTGTTATGATCTGCGGGAGTATGCAGTGTAAGGTTCGGGTACCTGTGGATTGCATCTATAATGAAGAACAGAATACAACCGCAGTATTTGCACGCACCGCTGTCGCCAGGAGTCTCCGACACGCGCATTCTTTTCGATTACGAGCGCACGGATGCCCAATCTACGCAGTTGCGCTGCAGTCATAAGGCCAGAGATTCCACCGCCAACTGTTTATGGCTCGTCAAATCATCACGATTCATAAAGGAAATGGCGCACTGATCAGAACAGTGGGGTCGGCCTCGATCGCACGGAATCTTGCGTCGACATCTTCCTCCCAAGTCATTTTTCGATCCTCGTATAGGCCGTGTTGGTCTGCCAAAGATTCCTCGTATCCGACGAGGTCTTGCATGTTTGTGAAAAGAGTTAAAGCCTTCCACCTCCCATCGACATCCTGCGTCAGACGGAAGAAACCTCGTCCGAGTGCAGCTGGTTGCGTGATGCTAAAGCTGAAGGCGCCTTGTACTCCTTCGATGCCTTGCGGACCTGGCAAGTTGAATGGTGAAGGCGCGTTGACGGTGTGATCGTCTAACTTGAAGTCATGAAGACCAGAATACTCAATTCGCGACTTTCCATCTACCACCTCTGAAAGGAATCCGCGTATTTTTTCTTGCCCTGACAATGCCCTAAAATTCCAAGAGAAACATAGAAGATCTAAGAGAGGGCACTCGTGAGTGTGCCTCAGTTCCACGGACAAGCACCGACCTCTGATCCACCCGTCCGAAAGAAAATGGCTCACGAACGACGCTACATCCCCGGTGGACGATGCGAGTTCCAGGCTTTTGAGCCAGTCAGCGGAAATTGCACGAAGGTCGTCTGAAGTCATGTCAGTACAGCGGGAGATAGTGAATGTGAATATAACGCAAGTGTGGACATATAAATGAAACCGGTATCCTTAAAGAGCTCAGATTGACAAAGAACTCGCCGCATGAGATGAAGGCTGCGGCGTGGACAATTTATCAGCCATTCCACCAGTAGAGTACCCACTTGACCAGTGCTTTCTCATCAATCGATGAACTTGATAGTTGGTTCAGGTGTGCCGGAGTGAGTCGTAAGGAATTCTGTATCACGGCTTTCGTGATGCTGACAGAATTTCCACCTAGTGAGTAAGCCGAATTCATGTTCCTGACCTCACAGAAAACGAACGGTTCTAATTTGGTCACAGGTGAGTTGGTATCTGTGGCTTGATATTATGAAAATGCAGAGTCAGCTCCTAGTCCGATCAAAACGAATTGTGATGACTGTGCTTGTACTACAAACCAGTGCTGCCGGCTTTGGCAATAATTAATCAGATCTTAGACCCGGTATCGAAGGGTGATTAAAGGGTCTGATTATACATGTTGAAAGGAAAAGTGTGTTGCGAGACGGGCGAGTATGATTAGCCTGAGAGCAGGAGGTCCAACATCATCATGATCAATAGGTGCTAATCACCGCATATGAGTCGAAGACAGAGTTGTTCCAGCCTACTAGGGGCACGGGGATGTTACCTGCAGTGGGCATGACGACTTGAAGGGAGTCTGTAGCGAGAGTGACTACAAGTCACGGCCTGTAATGATGTGACATTCGCTTACTACCGTCTATTTACAGCACGACATCGTCATTCTCTCAGAATGAAAATTCAAATGGTATGCCCATTCAATGCAGATGGAGTTAGTCAAGCGTATGCTGCGTCCAGCGACAGCAGAACAAGTACGCTCCCTGTTTCATTATTGACTTGTATCCTTATTGTTTGCTCTCACATAACCTTCACTAGAGTTTATAATGTACTACAAGCTTACCTCTACATGAACGGGTCTGGCTGACATCATTGCACCACGCTCTGTCTGGCATTTACGTGTCCATCAACGTCGACTCCCGGAGATGCTGGAATCGGCCATTGGTGTCTTATCATCTGATCAATCCGTAGTGTGGGGGAACACTGTAACTCTGTGAAGTCCACGGTGACTGTCTGATGCGATGCGAGAACTGATCGCCGTTTATAGATCATCACATACCTCAACTGCATTATCGGTGGAGATCAGGGCGTCCTATGAGCTTGGTCGAATGCTTGGCGGTGGAGAGGTCATTGGGAAATTTAAAGCCTCGTGGAACAAGCTGCTTCACCATGGAGATGAGCCATTCGGTGAGTGATTTGCTCCTCATTCATGCTCATATAATAATATTCGTAGATCTATCCTTCCCACCCGTGCGCGGTGTCCGCCCTTTCCTCACACTGAAGGTTGCCGTCGTACATGCTTGTGACAATCAGGACGGCGTACTTTCCGGTGTGAGTGACGCTGATATATGTTGTTAGTTTTTTCTGACGGAACACTAACTATAGTCCCTCGTAGACTGCGAGATTGCTCGAGACACAGATGCGGGCCATGCAAGATTTGCCAAATACATGTCACGCAAGAGGTTCTCTCATCTGAACACTGCTGTGCAGCTGTTTCAGTTGGTTTTGGACCGGTGTCCGGTCAGCCATCCAGACCACGGAACGGCTGTCACCAACCTTGCGCATGCGCACCTTCAGGGCTATATGCGAAATGATCTTCAACACATCGATATCATTATTTCCCTCTTCCGCTACGCCCTTGCATTTCGTCCGCAGTGCCATCCTGATCATCCCTTATCTATATATAATCTTACAAGAAGAAAAGTGCTGCCACCGACATCCGCGA
The DNA here is from genome assembly GCA_011800875.2 of Suillus brevipes Sb2. Taxonomy (NCBI): domain Eukaryota; kingdom Fungi; phylum Basidiomycota; class Agaricomycetes; order Boletales; family Suillaceae; genus Suillus; species Suillus brevipes. Next base: position 129,993 of record JRHT02000078.1, read on the forward strand.
AGCCGCCCAACTCTATCATGAGCTACTTATCCGCATGTCATACCGCTATTGGCGATGAGGAGACGCCCGACGAAGTCATTCACCTCGCAGCTGGGCTCCAGTTCTCTGGTTTCAAGAGCGCCATTGGCGCGCTGTGGGAGGTCGACGATGCTGTTGCAAAACACGTCGTCGAAGCTTTCTATGCGAATATGTTCAAGGATTCGAAGGACGGTGGTGTGATGGACTGCACGAAGGCGGCCTGGGCACTCAACCGTGCTACGCATGCCGTGAAGACGAAAGTGCCGCTCGAGCAGAGGATGGTTTTTGTTCATATCGGTGTGTAGTTCTGCGTTGTATTGCTGTCATCTAGACCCTGGTACTTCAAGTTATTGATCTGCGAATCTCTTTCTTAGTTGTCAAAATGACCCTGATAACATTGTGCTCCAGCTATCTAATTTTCGTGTACTCTGACATACTTTTATCTACTAGAAATCAGCAGAGTGTTCACCAAAGTTATTGTTTTTATGAATCATTTGCAGGCCCATCTTCTGCTTGAGTACTTAGATAGTAGGAGCCGTGGCAGTCAAGCCGGCTCGTGCCTTCTAATCATACTATCCATCGTTCAAGCTTTGAGCATTTACGTCGTTCTGCACCACAGAGCCTCGAATTGATTATCAACAATTTTCACGCTTCTCCGGTTCAACACAAAGGAGTGTGTGCTCCCCACCAACGAATACAGGTAGCACGAGGCACTACAAGAGAACTAGTTCATACAATGTGTTATAGTACAATGTGTTACGAGATTGAACTCATAATCCTCATATCACGTTTGAGTATTTAAATGAAGTCATCGGGAGAAGTAAACGGGGTTAGATGACAATTCGTAAGCTCTCGAGATCACTTGTCGGCAGGAGCGGAATCGTCATTTCTCTCATCGACGGGTGATTCGGTCTGGTTGTCAGTTTCTGCAGGCACCTCAAGCTGATGGCTCATCGTGCTGAGTATATACTCGTCATACCCCTTGAAGAATTCGGTAATGTCATAAGTTTCTTCAGGCACCTCAAGCTGATGGCTCGTCGTGCTGAGTTTATACTCGTCATACCCCTTGAAGAATTCGGTAATGTCATAAGTTTCTGCAGGCACCTCAGGCTGATGACTCGTCGTGCTGAGTATATACTCGTCATACCCCTTGAAGAATTCGGTAATGTCATAAGTTTCTGCAGGCACCTCAGGCTGATGGTTCATCGTGTTGAGTATATACATAGCGACCTAGAAAAAGGAGACTCACATCCGAGGAATTGTGGTCACAGTCTTCTTTGCTGGCTGTAAACGTCTGATGATTCATCATGTTGAGTATATACATAGCAACCTAGAAAAAGGAGAAAACTCACAACGTTGGAATCGTCAAGCCCCTTGAAGAATTGGGAATAGTCAAAGACGTCAGTTTCTGCAGGCACCTGCTGGTTCATCGTGTTGAGTATATACTTAGCGACGTAGAAAAGGAGAAGACTCACATCCGAGGAATTGTCACAGTCTTCTTCACTGACTGCATACGTCTGATGGTTCATCGTGTTGAGTATATACATAGCGACCTAGAAAAAGGAGAAGACTCACATTCTGGAATTCCTGAAATCTTAGCTCTTCGGCTGCAGACACCCGCTGGTTCGTCGTGTTGAGTATATGCATAGCTACCTAGAAAAAGGAGAAGACTCACATTCAGAAAATCTTGATCTTCTTTTTTACCGGCTTTCTTCCTTGTGATTTTCTAGAGGGGGAGTTGTGAGTTAGATATGAACAGGCTAGAAAAAAAAAATAACCCACCCGAAAGGCTGAGTGGACAAATACGACAGCGCGATTCAGACGGGGGGTTTTGGATGAAGGGTTGGGCTAGTCATGCGTGAGATTGAATTCGCGTAAGGTCAGGAGAGGATTCCAGGATATACCTGCATGTTTTTTATTATTATCAAAGTTGGAGAAGGGTTTGACACTTCGATACGTCGAAGCAGTAAGAGATGATGGGTGAAGCTGAAAGCAAACTCGGCGAAGACATGGAGGCTTATATATGAGACCATAAGGTCTAAGCATGTTGTGGAAAGTAGGAGGTGGCGCAAAGATGGCGGTCTAATTGTTGGGAGGTGTGGTAGAATTGTGACTGAACAATAGTCACTCAAACGAGTCCAACCACAAGTCCGAGTGAAGAAGAAAACAGTGGGACAGTGGAATAAAGATATGGTTGTGTACGATAGTGCTCAGCCAACAAGTTGACATCTTTGGTGAAACATGGATTTGATGCATAACCTAGAAGGTAAAATGAATGTCCACACTTGTCTCCGATCGATTGACTGCCATCTCGTCAGAAGGCGTGCCAACGCCTGCATTCGTTGTATGAACAGGTCTCCGACTTTGAAAGTGGAAGTTTTGTTCATAGGTAGGTCGGCTCATCCAGCGCATCGGGGAGACGGAATGGTGCATGCGATATGAGGGATTATCCACTTGAAACAAGTCCGAAGGAACCCCATATCTGGTACTGGTAGTATTAGCCTGAGTAGGCGTACTGTCACTGTGACTAGTACTCACAGATGGCGCGGGCATCGGCTATACCAGTCTGACTTTTACCTGATACGTCATATTGCGAACACTGTTAGGCCATTGTGGGAACCGTCTTTCAGATGCGTACCTCAAGGTCCGAGCATATGAGCGGGTGGAGGACCCACTGGCGGCTACTAGGCATCCGAGTTTCAAGCGAAGTTTGAACCCGTAGGCTACTACTAAGTATGGTTGACTTACATAATAATTGCAACAACTTCACAACAAGTTCAACTTGAAGCTTGAAGTTGTTACTGTATCCTATGATTCCTCTCCATAGGTCCCGCCGCATTCAAATCAAAGTTTGGTTCATCCTCTATTCCAAGATTCAGCTTGCTCAGACCCAGTTGCGTTTAAGTACAATGACACTGTAAAGACCAGCTTCTGCTAATACCACTGGCATGGGCACGAGAATCCATCCGCCAGGTGCACGGCGACAATGAGAGGAATTGAATGTATGTGATGTGCTGGTCTCAGTTTACCAACCACCATCCTCAGAGTCGAAAACCGAACAAAGGTTTCCGTCCAGTACTTGTCGTTGTCATCGATGCAATGACACTAGGCGACCAAGGATTGTGCATTGGCAAGCACGCCACGACAGCCATACAAGTCGGAACCTAGTTGCAGTGTTGCTTCCACGTAATCACGCTGAGGAACGTCAAAGTGAGTCAAATAGATGATGCCCGACATTAGCGCGCCCGCAGCAACGAGCAGCCTTGCCCAGAAAATAATAAAGTAGGACCGACCGAGAAGGAAGTCGCAACGTTCATAATCTACCCCATTTGACAGCCAGTCAGCGAGGGGAAAGTTATGGACCTTCTGAGGGATGTGAGCGTCTGTCCCGATGCTTTTGAGCCTATCGTTGCTCAAATTATGGGCATCCAGACACACCAGGATAGGATGAATGGGTCATGTTTCTAGCGGCTGCTTGAAAATAAAATCGAGGCATCACGACATAGCGTTCGAAGCAAAATCGAGATTGAGGAAGTCGTGAAATTAAATACACACATTGAACATGAATTAAAAGATGACAATGAAATTGAAAAATGAGATAGGCGTCCAGACGATGCAGTGTTAGTGACCGTCTGCGTGTGGGAGAGATGCACAGCAGAGGAAAAGAACGAAACGAGTCCGCAATGGCAGGGGGTGTGGCTGCACACTTGCTGCACCTGGCGCAGTAGTATGAGCATCAGGAGCAGTAGGTGTTGCGGATGTGGAGGGGGCGGTAGGCTGAGCCTGTGACGATGACGCCTGAGCCTGGGGTGGGCCTTGTGTTTGACCTTGATGGTGCTGTGTTTGCGACGATGTCGCATTGGTCTGCGCTTGTCCTTGCAATTGAATCTGTGTTGGTTGTAAATTGGCACTGGCACGTTGAGCGGATGTGCAGCAGAGAAAGAGCACGAGATGAGCCAACAATCGTACAAGTCGTGAATTGGTAGGTCTTGCACCCGGCGCAGCAGCATTAGTGCCTGGAGCATGCGGTGTTGCAGACGATCCCTGGCCGTGCGATTGAGATTGCTGCTGCTGTGTCTGTGTCGCCTTGTCACGTTCGGGCCGGCGGGCAACAAACAGCGACTGACACAAAATGACTGAACAACAGCAATTAGAAACGGACTGGGAGGAATACATACCTGTTTGTCACGCACTGCAGCAACATCGACGACGCGAGGACGGCGTGGGCGTTGCGCGAGTTCGATATCCTCGTTGGCGTGAGATTGAAAGCGGAAGATTGACGTCAGTCGGCTGATGAGTGGATCTGAACGTGAATTCAAAGGCGCTGTGGGATGGGGTTCGGCTTCTTCATCCGTGTTGTGTCGAGATCGGTGAAGAAATGAGGAAAGTCGAGCTAGGAGCACACGTGGATCTACCCGCGACGACGCGGAGGGTTGCTGAAGTTCGTCTGGTGCATCATTTTCAGATGGAGAGCTGTGGATGAGTGAAGATAAGCGAGCGAGGAGAGCGTGTATATGGAATGCCGAAGGCCTTGAGGGTTGCGGATTTTCGGTTGTTTCGCCATTGTCGGGTCGGAAGCGGTGGAAGAGCGAGGCAAGGAGTGCAAGGAGTGCATTTAAAGAGGGATGGGGGTGTGCACCACCCATTGGGGAGGACTGAGAGCAAAGGTCTAGATATGAACTAAGTAATTGAATTATTGATTACGCACATCGACATCAGCTTCCATGCCATGAAAAAACCCTGGTGGGAGTTCATCGTCGCCGCCAAATTGGCCAGGACATTGCGTAGCATCAGCCTGGAATGTTATTGTTATAATATACGAGAAGGATTGCAAAAACGGCACGTACTTCCAAGAATGACTTGTCACTGAGCGAAGAGCGGGGTGTGCGCTGTGTTCCTTGAGGTGCTAACTGTTTTTGAGTGTCTTTTTGTGCCTAACAGCAGGCGTTGTTGGTGAGGGGTAGCGGCTGAACGTGTGAGTACTCACAATATTGGGACCAATGGGAAGTAAGTCTTCAAGGCCGGCTTCTTTGAGGATGGCATGAACGTCCCACGTGTACGCGTTGTGATTTTCGCAAGCGGTGACTAGGACCTTTCCATCAGGGGAAAGGGCTGCGGAGCGCAAAGCATTTTCGTGCCGGAGGGGTGGTCCGACTGGGAGGTTTGTGTCGAGATTCCATAGACGCGCTGTTTTATCCCACGATGCACTTGCAAGGAGGCGGTTGTTCGAAGACAAGGAAATGCCGATGACACCACTAGTATTGTGACCTTGGAGGATTGCGATCTGCTGCCAAGTGGCAGTGTCGAATATGCTAATCAGGCCATATGAACCGGAGATAAGCTTCTTCCCGTCCGGAGTCCATGCGAAGCTGTACCCCTGTTCGAGTGTGTTGAGAAGCTCGCCCGTCCTTGCATCCCAGATTTTTACTGCGTTAACGTTTCTTTCGTAACCACCCGTTGCAAGTTTTGATGAGTCAGGCGAGTACGTCACCGCATGCACCCAATTGTGCTCTGGACCGGTTTTGATTGTCAACATATTTTTGCCTCTCTTGATATCCCAGACTTTAGTTGTCCCATCCCAGGATCCACTCGCTACTCGCTCACCATCTGCACTCCAGCATAATGCCCGCACAACATAGCTGTGTCCTTTCCATTTGGCAATGACCTTCCTCGTCTCGACGTCCCACAATCTGACTTTCCCGTCATTGCATCCACTTGCAACTATCTCACCATTCGGAGACAATGTCATGCACGATACTTCGGTATTCTTGTCCCGCCAGTCCTCGCCTATCTGTGTGCCGCTCTTTAGGTCCCATAGTCGGAGTGAGCCGTCCATTGAACATGTGATGATGCGTCGTCCGCCAGGCAAGTGCACAACATGGCTTACTCGTCCAGTATGTCGCATCGTCTGTCGTGGCGTAATCGCAGGCGTCTTACTAGTGGAGGAAGACATGGTCCGCGCTTAGAGTCTTAACTATGTGCTGGTGAGTCCAGATGTCTTTTTTTTTTTTTCATTTAATGGTTCAGAACCACATAAGCTCACGAGACAATGTACTTACAGGATTCAATCCTCACTTACAAGACCGACGCTGGATGCAGGTCCTGCGAAATTTGACAATGCGCGAGAGATGTTTGTGGTATCCGAACCTGCTGGTAAGCAAGTCGTCAGCTTTATCCGGTAGATGAGCCTAGAGCATCACTCACGGGAAGAACGTTCCAGACGAGTCCAGTGTCGAGAGCCAGAGATCAATGGGTGTCTGGTTGGAAGTTGAGGAGACTGGGAACTGGTTCATTCATATCGTTCCTAAAGCTGTGTCCCATGTGTCATCCTCGTATTCGCTGCACAGCTTCAATTCGTATTCGCTGCACACCTTCAATTCGTATTCGCTGCACACCTTCAATTCGTATTCACTGCACAGCTTCAATGCTGTGTATACAAAACGCACAGGTCTGCTGACCGCGCAATGTCCATCATCCTATTCATAGGGACTATGTTGATGACTGTGCCAACTAACTGACAGCATCCCGCGCTCCCTCTCCGCTCCACACGTTTCTTCAGGGCTGCCTTTGGACTTCAGCAAATACCGAACGTTTCGACCTCAAAAATGACATTGTGACTGGTTATGAGAACTGAAGCTGATAGGTGAGTGATCACGCATGTCAACGGTGGCTGTCATGCTTATCTATATCTACGGACATCAAACCTCTACCCTCGCTGGATGCTTGTCGATATCCGGGATTGAATCCATCAAATTTATCGGCTACGCTGCACGATCGATAATGAATTTACGATAGAAAAGGTTTGGACATCCACTGGACATATATATGTACCTCATCATTCTATCCGTACGTGTGCAGATCAATTAGTGGTTCTCACTCTCATCAAATATGGAATAGGCGACTCTCCTGCAGGGACGAATCGACGATAAGCAAGCATGCCAAGTATCCTGGGTTCTCCTTGTTAACAGAGTCGACTATCTTACACTACGATCAATCCCAGAATTCTCCAGACTCCACTCACCATACTACGTCGATAGCTTTGCCGATGCCACCACAATGCCATTTTCTAATTTGAGTTATCTAGCGATGCAATCCCCTCCCGCTCGAACGTTGTTTCCATTGTGATCGGAGAATTGGTGAGATATCGTCATATATCCTATGACACGAGCTGAGTGGACATAATCATAATTTTAGTTGTCCATCATGGCCCTGGCTTCAACATTTTCCAGGACTGCACCCTTTAAAGGGCCAACCCAAGCCTGGGTTTTCAGGCCCTACTCGTCATTAATACCACTGCCATTGGTGCTACGCACCCTGCAGTGTTTGGATGTTGAGAATGTTGATTGGGTGCTCGACGGGGATCCCGATCATGTCTACGACATTACGCTCTGTGAAAAAAATGAAGATACGGAATAGGAGGACGAAACCAAGGGCACATACCCGGCAACTGAAATGTTGGTTTCGTCGCAGCACTTTGTGGGTTCATTTCATCCGTTGCTGATGCGGCGCGGGCTTCAGGTACTTCAAGTTAACAGCAATGTCACTTATCTCGGTTCACAGCAATGCTCTGCCAAGATTTCAGACGGTGTCACTCTCAGCCAGTATCAATTGCCAGATATCGCCTCGAGCCAAGTAGTCCACGCGGTTCTGTCAGCCTTTGCCGTATCCACTGTAGGTTGCTTGACTGCCAGCTATAGTGTCGTCTACTTCATGACCTGGACCTTGGGGTTGGATATCATCCTTCTGAAACTCGGGCTTCTCCTGCGTTGCATTTCAAAATCAAAGATGACTATGAAGAACGTCGCTTAGGCTGGATCGGCTGGATTTATTCAGCCATCTATTCACGCTTATCACAGATCTCATGGGCTGCATGCAACTTCCACAGTGCGTCGGCAGAACTGAAGGCTCAGGCTGTTTAGGCTTTCGCCATCGGCACCAGTACGATGATCGGAGTGGCCTTCAATGCCATCACGGGCACCAGCCGTGTCTTACCCTGGGTGTTATTCATATCCGCTTGCGAAGACAATACTCATCCTAGAGGTGTTGTCGCTATTTTGATCTTCTACCAATCATGAGTGTCATGGAGGCTGTGGTTCGTCTCATCGTATGGTTGGGACGAGTAAATCTATAATTCCCAACGAGTCTCAAACGCATGCCACTCATTTTTGGAATGGTATGTATTACTGCGATCACCGCCGTTCCAGCATTCGCTACTATGTGGACGGCCCCTGGGTTGGAGCTAAATGATTGTTTTCAACGCGAGGGGCTGGCGCTGTGGCAAAAGATTGTCTCGATTACTCCGTGAAGAGTATGTCGATGAGAGGACAGTTTGTTAGAAATTTGTATGTATCATCGTTGGGTTGATGTCGGGAAATTTAAATTATACAAGGGCCGGAGAGAAGTGCATGGTGCGTCGAGTTGAACTCTCAAAGTAGGAATAGTTATGAAGGCCTCAACACCGGATTGGCATAGGGATACAGCTGGCTTGCGAAGTTGTAGGATTACAATGTTACATCCAGCCGCAACGCGTAATGCATCAGCTCACCAACACAATGTGCTGCGAATCGAAGTCCTCGCATTCAGCAGCGGGCGGGACATCGACGAATTTTCAGATCTACTAGATCCCGGTTGATCGAGAATACTCGAATAACTAAACTATAAGCTCAGAGTAGGTGTTGAAATTCAAATAAGAAATGCGAACACATACATTGCCCAGCTCTCTATTCGGGCACCGCCATTGCGCAAATTTCAGTTCTTTCTCTACTGAGCTAGTGAACGATAGATTCTGACTTGGCTCTTGAGCTCGACTCGTTTTCAAGACTATTGGCGAGAGCACCTGGGAAGCTGCTGCTTGGTGACGTGATCGAGATGTGTGCAGGGCAGGGGGGCAGAGTAAAGGATGATCGAAGGAAACGGTTTCGAAGAGAGTCCCGGGATATCGATGAGCAACAGGTCATGCACACACAAATTACCCGTCCGAGTCAGAGCCAGCTACCTGGCATAATCAAAAAGGGACCACTGTCTTAATTCTTTCAATATGGTCTCACCGAGGGGAGATTCAATTATCTACCTTGAAAATTTAGTAGCCTACCTAGTATAGTGACAACCATTCGAAGCAGCGAGCGCTGAACAAACCAGTGCCTGCCCTGATGGCGCTCAACAGGTCCTTGGTCACGAGGTCGGGGATACCAGAAATTCAGTTTCACGGTCGTGATGCCGTTCTGAGCCGCCTGCAATAACTGAAGTCGTGAAAGAAGAATCCTGTTTAATCCAAGGGGAGAAACTAATGACGTAAGGGAGAGGGAAGCCAGCGAAACACACTATCCTGTTCCTACAACAATTATCATTACCGACTTCGATACGTAACATGAGTTTTACGACGAGGAAACAATAGCGTAATGAAAGACATAACATACGAAATGCAATTGCAAAACAAAGGTGAAGAAATCGTCGAATGCTGCAACGCTAGCCGTGTTAATGACCGTTGGCATGTGGTTGATGTGCACAGCAGAGATATAGCACGATTTGAGCCCACCATGGCATAGGTTTTGGTTGTGCGGCTGCTGTTATTGGAGCAGGAGGTGTTGTCGATGTTGAGGTATCGGCAGGTTGAGTGTGCGATGATGATGCCTGGGCTTGGGCGTGCAGTCGAGCTTGCTCATTTGCTCGTTTTGCTTTCTCGAACTGTGGCCCTCGAGCAACAAACAAAACCTAGAGCGAAATCATAAGCACAGCGAATGTAAATGAATCGAGGAGAGACATACCTCCCTGTCACGCACTGCAGCCACTTCGACGACGCGAGGACGGCTTGGGCGTTGCGTGAGTTCGATATCCTCGTTGGCGTGAGGTTGAGAGCGGAAGAGTGACGTCAGTCGGCTGATGAGTGGATCTGAAGGTGAATTCAAAGGGGTTGTGGGATGGGGTTCGGCTTCTTCATCTGTGTTGAGTCGAGATCGGTGAAGAAATGAGGAAAGGCGAGCGAGGAGCACCCGTGGATCTACCCGCGACGGCGTGGAGGGTTGCTGAAGTTCGTCTGGTGCATCGTTTTCAGGTGGGGAGCTGTGGATAAGTGAAGACAAGCGAGCGAGGAGCGCGTGTATATGGAATGCCGAAGGCCTTGAGGGTTGTGGGAGTTCAGTCAATTCGCCATTGTCGGACAGAACACGGTGGAAGAGCGAGAAAAGGCGGGCAAGGAGTGCATTTTCAGTGGGATGAGGATGTGCACCACCCATTGGGGAGGACTGAGAGCAAAGGTCCAGATATGAACTAAGCAATGGAATTATTGATCACGCACATCGACATCGGCTTCCATGCCATGAAAAAACCCTGATGGGAGTTCATCGACACCGCCATACTGGCCAGGAGATTGCGTAGCATCAGCCTGAAATGTGATTGTTGTAATGAACGAGAAGGATTGCAAAAATGACACGTACTTCCAAAAATGACTTGTCACTGAGCGAAGAGCGGGGTGTGCGCTGTGTTCCTCGAGGTGCTGACTGTTTTGAGAGGCGTTGTTGGTGAGGGATAGCGGCTGACGTGTGAGTACTCACAATATTGGGACCAATGGGAAGTAAGTCCCAGTGAGAACCGGACCTCACCGTATCGACGCAAAACGACGGATATATGTACAAATATCGTCGAAGCTTCGCAAATCGTGAATTTACCATATGTTGAGTAAGTTGACACGCGTTGTGTTGAGCAAACACAAAACAAACACACCAATTTGTCAATGTCTTGCGCATTTGCAGATCAATCAATCATACGCACAACGTGATCGGCGCATCGTCGCTCGTAGCTTTGATTGAGTAAGTGTACGCATCCTTGCTTTTAACCACCATGGCTTCGTCCCACTCTGATATTGTTGACTATACCAACAACGTAGATTTCCCGGCCGACAATGTTATCATCATGGAGATCGACAATATCCTTGCAGGATGGCCAACGTATGAAATAAAATTTACGCCTCAAAAACCAGGCCCCGTGGTAAGCAAACTGATATCTTCTTGTGTACACACTAACAATTGTGCTATAGAAACTTGTCATTCGTCTTAAAGACGCCGTCAAACTTGTTCCTGTTGAGGAATCCACCGATAGCGAAGCTGAACTACTCTTTCCAAGCAAAGGACGGAAGAGGACCTCGTCGAGTGGTCGCAAGACCAAAAAATTCAAGACGTGAGTATTTTTTACTATGTTCTCATTCTATGTATCTACTAACAAACTCGCAGTGACTCGAATGCTGATGTGAACAAGCTCACAGAAATTCTTGCGGGTGTCAGGCTAACATCTACAGGTTCTGGGTAAGAATACTTGTGTCTTCCTTAGATTTTAAACTGACACAAAAAATATCTATAGCAGTACCTTATTCCACGCAAGTCCTGTGCGATTGGTAGGAATCTGCAACCCTCCTCCAGCTCCTGCCACTCTCAAACGCAAATTCACCAATGACAAATCATGGCCGCCTGCTCGCTCTCGCACTCGCACTCTCAGGGATATTGAAAACAACGAAAAAATCACTTCATTTCAGACAGTGAAAACCT
>JRHT02000078.1:141572-151868 GCA_011800875.2 Suillus brevipes Sb2
GTTTGGATGTTGAGAATGTTGATTGGGTGCTCGACGGGGATCCCGATCGTGTCTACGACATTACGCTCTGTGAAAAAATGAAGATACGGAATAGGAGGATGAAACCAAGGGCACATACTCGGCACCTGCAATGTTGGTTTCGTCGCAGCACTTTGTGGGTTCATTTCATCCGTTGCTGATGTGGTGCAGGTATCAGGTACTTCAAGTTAACAGCAATGTCACTTATCTCGGTTCACAGCAATGCTCTGCCAAGATTTCAGACGGTGTCACTATCAATTGCCAGATATCGCCTCAAGCCCAAGTAGTCCACGCTGTTCTGTCAGCCTTTGCCGGATCCACTGTAGGTGGTTTGACTGCTGGCTATAGTGTCGTCTACTATTCTGCCTTCATGACCTGGACCTTGGGGTTGGATATCATCCTTATGAAACTCGGGTTTCTCCTGCTCTGCATTTCAAAATCGAAGATGACTATGAAGAACGTCACTTAGGCTGGATCGGCTGGATTTGTTCAACCACCTATTCACGCTTATCACAGATCTCATGGGCTGCAGGCAACTTCCACAGTGCGTCGGCAGAACTGAAGGCTCAGGCTGTTCAGGCTTTCGCCATCGGCACCAGTACGTTGATCGGAGTGGCCTTCAATGCCATCACGGACACCAGCCGTGTCTTACCCTGGGTGTTATTCATATCCACTTGTGAAGACAATACTCATCCTAGAGGTGTTGTCGCTATTTTGATATTCTACCAGTCACGAGTGGAGGCTGTGGTTCGTCTCATCGTATGGTTGGGACGAGTAAATTTATAATTCCCAACGAGTCTCAAACGCATGCCACACATTTTTGGAATGGTATGTATTACTGCGATCCCCGCCGTTCCAGCATTCGCTACTATGTGGACGGCCCCTGGGTTGGAGCTAAATGATTGTTTTCAACGCGAGGGGCTGGCGCTGTGGCAAATGATTATCTCGATTACTCCGTGAAGTGTATGTCGATGAGAGGACAGTTTGTTAGAAATTTGTATGTATCATCGTTGGGTTGATGTCGGGAAATTTAAATTATACAAGGGCCGGAGAGAAGTGCATGGTGCGTCGAGTTGAACTCTCAAAGTAGGAATAGTTATGAAGGCCTCAACACCGGATTGGCATAGGGATACAGCTGGCTTGCGAAGTTGTAGGATTACAATGTTACATCCAGCCGCAACGCGTAATGCATCAGCTCACCAACATAATATGCTGCGAATCGAAGTCCTCGCATTCAGCAGCGGGCGGGACATCGACAAATTTTCAGATCTAGATCCCGGTTGATCGAGAATACTCGAATAACTAAACTATACGCTCAGAGGAAGTGTTGAAATTCAAATAAGAAATGCGAACATCACATACATTGCCGCCAGTGCCCGAATAGTCCCGGGATGACCACTAGGTCATACACATAAATTACCTGTCAGAGCCAGCCTGCAACAACTGAAGTTGTTACAGCAGAATCCTGTTTAATCCAAGGCGAGAAACTAATGATGAAAGGGAGAGGGAAGACAGCGAAACACACTATCCTGTTCTTACAACAATTATCATTACCGAGTTCGATACATAACATGAGTTTAACGACGAGGAAACAATAGCGTAATGAAAAACATGACATACGAAATACAATTGCAAAACAAAGGTGAAAAAGTCGTCCGAATGCTGCAACGCTAGCCGGGTTGATGACCGTTGGCATATCGTGGATGTGCACAGCAGAGAAACAGCACGATTTGAGCCCACCACGGGATAGGTGGTGGTTGTGCGGCTGCTGTTGCTGGAGCACGAGGTGTCATGGATGTTGAGGCATCGGCAGATTGAGTGTGCGATGATGAAGCCTGGGCTTGGGCGTGCAGTTGAGCTTGCTCATATGCTCTTTTTGCTTTCTCAAACTGTGGCCCTCGAGCAACAAACAAAACCTAGAGCGAAATCATAAGCACAGCGAATGTAAACGAATCCAGGAGAGACATACCTGCCTGTCACGCACGGCAGCCACTTCGACGACGCGAGGACGGCTTGGGTGTTGCGCGAGTTCGATATCCTCGTTGGCGTGAGGTTGAGAGCGGAAGAGTGACGTCAGTTGGCTGATGAGTGGATTTGAAGGTGAGCTCAAAGGCGTTGTAGGATGGGGTTCGGCTTCTTCGTCTGTGTTGAGTCGAGATCGGTGAAGAAATGAGGAAAGGCGAGCGAGGAGCACCCGTGGATCTACCCGCGACGGCGTGGAGGGTTGCTGAAGTTCGCCTGTTGTATCATTTTCAGGTGGAGAGCTGTGGATGAGTGAAGACAAGCGAGCGAGGAGCGCGTGTATATGGAATGCCGAAGGCCTTGAGGGTTGCGGGAGTTCAGTCGATTCGCCATTGTCGGGTCGGAAGCGGTGGAGGAGAGAGGCAAGGCAAGCAAGGAGTGCATTTGCAGAGGGATGAGGGTGTGCACCACCCATTGGGGAGGACTGAGAGCAAAGGTCTAGATATGAAGTAATCAATTAAATTATTGATCACGCACATCGACATTGGCTTCCATGCCATGAAAAAACCCTGGTGGGAGTTCATCGTCGCCGCCAAATTGGCCAGGACATTGCGTAGCATCAGCCTGAAATGTAATTGTTGTAATAAATGAGAAGGATTGCAAAAACGGCACGTACTTCCAAAAATGACTTGTCACTGAGCGAAGAGCGGGGTGTACGCTGTGTTCCTTGAGGTGCTGACTGTTTTTGAGTGCCTTTTGGTGCCTAACAGCAGGCGTTGTTGGTGAGGGATAGCGGCTGACGCGTGAGTACTCACAATATTGGGACCAATGGGAAGTAAGTCCTCAAGGCCAGCTTCTTTGAGGATGGCATGAACGTCCCACGTGTACGCGTGGCGAGTTTCGCAAGTGGTGACTAGGACCTTTCCATCAGGGGAAAGGCCTACGGTGCGCAAAGCATTTTCGTGCCGGAGGGGTGGACCGACTGGGAGGTTGGTATCGAGATTCCATAGACGCGTCGTTTTATCCCACGATGCACTTGCAAGAAGGCGGTTGTTCAGAGACAAGGAGATGTCGATGACAAAGCTTGTGTGACCTTCAAGGACAGCGATCTGCTGCCAAGTGGCAGTGTCGAATATCCTAATCAGTCTATATGAACCGGAGATAAGCTTCTTCCCGTCCGAAGTCCATGCCAAGCTGTGAACTGCGTGTTTGAGTGTGTTGAGAAGCTCGCCCGTCTTTGCATCCCCGATTATGACTGCGTCATGTGCACCCACTGCAAGTTTTGATGAGTCAGGCGAGTACATCACTGCCCACACCCATGTGTGCCCGGTTGTGAGGGTCAGGATATTTTGGCCCGTCTTGACATCCCAGACTCTTGCTGTCCCATCCTCGGATCCACTCGCTACTCGCTCACCATCTGCACTCCAGCACAATGCACGCACAACATTGCCGTGTCCCCTCCATTTGGAAATAACCTTCTTCGTCTCAATGTCCCACAATTTCACTGTCCCATCATGGCACCCACTTGCAACTATCTCACCATTCGGAGACAATGCCATGCTCCGCACTGGGTCATTCTCGTCCCGCCAGTCCTCGCCTATCTGTGTGCCGCTCTTTAGGTCCCATAGTCGGAGTGAGCCGTCCATTGAACAGGTGATGATGCGTCGTCCGCCAGGCAAATGCGCAGCTCCGGTTACCCATTTAGCATGGCCTCGCATTGTCTGGCGTGGCGTAATCGCAGGCGTCTCACTAGTGGAGGAATACATGGTCCGCGCTCAGAGTCTCAACTATGTGCTGGTGAGTCCAGATGTCTTTTTCATTTAATGGTTCAGAACCGCATAAGCTCACGAGACAATGTACTTACAGGATTCAATCCTCACTTACAAGACCGAAACTGGATGCAGTTCCTGCGAAATTTGACAATGCGCGAGAGATGTTTGTGGTATCTGAACCTGCTGGTAAGCAAGTCGTCAGCCTTACCCGGTAGAAGAGCCTAGAGCATCACTCATGGGAAGTACGTTTCAGACGACTCTAGTGTCGAGCGCCAGAGATCAATGGGTGTCTGGCTGGGAGTTGAGGGCAGTCATTCGTTCATGCCGTGTAAGGTACCTCCCACGCGTCATCCTCGTGTTCGCTGCACAGCTTCAATGCTGTGTTTACAGAACGCACAGGTCTGCGACTGGCGCTATGTGCTGTGCATCTTCATATATGTAAGGGCTACATCGATGCTTCTAACAAACATTCGACAGCGTCCCGCGCTCCCTCTCCACTCCACGTATTTCTTCCAGACCATATTCGCACTCCAGATTACACCAGACATTCCAGTCTCAACGATGTCACCTCAAGTGGGCATGAGAAGGTATGGCAGGCTGATAGGAGAGTGATCATGCATGCCAAGGGTGGTCGTCCGCATGCTTATCTCTATCTATGGATGCTAAACTTCTATTCAGGCTTGGTGCTTATCGATATCCAGTATCAAATGCGGGAAACTTGGCGGCTACGCTGCATAATCGATGTTGAGAACGGCCGTGACAGTCGACCTTCTGTGCACTGGTCTCCCAAGTGACTTCGCTTTTTAGCGCATGATCCCAATCGCGTATAGGTCAGCTGCTATATTTTGTCTCAATACGTGCTCAAGCCCATGTCACTGGCTGGTATCCAGGTCGTCCTCACCACATATGCAAACTTCACCAAATCATCGAGGAAGGGCTATATATGTACTTCGTTCTCGACTACTGCCCTGGTGGCGACCTCTTTACGGCCATCACGTTGCGGACGTACGAAGGCAATGTCTCGCTCATTAAACAGGTATTCATTGAACTTCTCGATGGTGTAAATGCCTGTCATTCCGCTGGTGTATACCACCGCGATTTGAAACCAGAGAACATTTTATGTGTCGAGCCCGGGTTGGGCATCCGCATTGCAGATTTTGGGCTGTCGACCACAAAACTTGTCAGTCGGGACTTCAACGTAGGCAGTTGGGATTACTTGAGTCCCGGTATGTCAACATTCGCATGGGGCCATTATCTGATATTTTACTTTTCAGAATGTAATTTTGAGACGGAGAGCCCTCACTACTCGTCGCTTCACTCGGACATCTGGTCGTTGGGCGTTATTCTTGTGAACATGGTCTCGGGTCGTTCTCCTTGGGGACCCGCAACGCCTTCAGATCGAAACTTTCGGAAGTATATGAATAATCCTTCCTGCTTGAGGTCCTTCCGATTTCAAGATCTTTCAATGAGATCCTCAAGTAAATATTTCACCTACGAGTCTGCACGAATCAGCCTTTCGAGGCTCAGAGAGGAGATTATAAATCTTGACACTTTTTACCCAAGCGAAGCCGATCTCTGCGATGCCTCGGAGAACGCACGAGAACCCGCTCACAAGCACAATACGCATCCCTTTCATCAAGCCATGGCTGGCTATGCATGTGCTGAAGTTTCCCAGGTCATCCGACTCCTCCGCTGATAATGGGCCCCAAAAGGCTCAGCGGGATTACCGCAGCTCTGCGCCAGCAGTCCAACAGCCTGGCGACATCGTGGAAGTTGAGACTCAGAGGACGTTTGTTCATTTCACGAAGAGGTGGTGCGCTGTGCAGCAATACGCCTCAGTTTAAATATTGACACTGACATGCTTTCAAAGTGGAAGTTCCTATATCGGTCACGCTGGACCAAAGTAAACGCTCTATATATCATTGCACGATATGTGCCCTTTTTGTTCGTCATCACGGACCTGTTTCGTACGTTCAATACCGGCATACCCCCATAATCAATTGACATATCGTGTTTTAGTGAATTTCTCCCCGTACGAGAACTCTAAAGTATGTGAATGTGCAGCGGAATTGTTTACCCACCGATGAATGATGCTGACTGCACGATTTCGCCAAAAATGCAAGATATTGGTCAATACATATTCAGGTACGTGCACTGTACATGCCACATGAACGTCCTTGCCGAGCGCTCCTCTTTCCTCTCACAGGTTTCGGAGTGATATTACTCACTTGCTCTGAATGTATCTCTCCTTCCTCTGCGACACACACATGCTTCTGATCTGTTCCTCCAGGCTTTTTTGTGCTTAGAACATATGCGGTCTGGAACAGCAATAGGATTGTTCTTGTAGCTATGCTGACCACCCTTTTTGTGAGTCCCATGCCCTGGACACACCCGATCCCATGATTAATGATTTAGCCAGGCTATCATTGCATCGTTCATCGGCATTTGTTTTAGTGCTATCGCTACCTCTCATGGTTTGTGCTCTCACCTTCCCCCACCAGTATTTGCACATCAACTCCACCTCATAGTTACGACTAGCGCGATCCCAGGCATCCCAGGCTGCTACCGTAGCTCAACCAAGAAAATTATGATAAAAGGGAGGGAAGCCAGCGAAATACACTGTCCTGTTCCTACAACAATTATCATTACCGAGTTCGATACATAACATGAGTTTAACGACGAGGAAACAATAGCGTAACGAAAAACATAACATACGAAATACAATTGCAAAACAAAGGTGAAAAAGTTGTCCGAATGCTGCAACGCTAGCCGTGTTGATGACCGTTGGCATATCGTGGATGTGCATAGCAAAGAAACAGTACGATTTGAGCCCACCACGGGATAGGTGGTGGTTGTGTGGCTGCTGTTGCTGGAGCAGGATGTGTCGTGGATGTTGAGGCATCAGCAGGTTGATGAAGCCTGGGCTTGGGCGTGCAGTTGAGCTTGCTCATATGCTCGTTTTGCTTTCTCAAACTGTGGCCCCCGAGCAACAACCAAAGCCTGAACAGATATAATTGAACCACGGTGATTATAAACGTACGAAGGAAACATACCTGCTTGTCACGTACTGCAGCCACTTCGACGACGCGAGGACGGCTTGGGCGTTGCGCGATTTCAATTTCCTCGTTGGCTTGAGGTTGAGAGCGGAAGAGTGACGTCAGTCGGCTGATGAGTGCATCTGAACGTGAACTCGAAGGCGTTGTGGGATGGGGTTCGGCTTCTTCATCTGTGTTGAGTCGAGATCGGTGAAGTAAGGTGGAAAGGCGAGCTAGGAGCACACGTGGATCTACCTGCGACGGCGTGGAGGGTTGCTGTAGTTCGTCTGGTGCATCGTTTTCAGGTGGGGAGCTGTGGATAAGTGAAGACAAGCGAGCGAGGAGCGCGCGTATATGGAATGCCGAAGGCCTTGAGGGTTGCGGATGTTCGGTTGGTTCGCCATTGTGGGGTCGGAAGCGGTGGAGGAGAGAGGCAAGGCGAGCAAGGAGTGCATTTGCAGAGGGATGAGGGTGTGCACCACCCATTGGGGAGGACTGAGAGCAAAGGTCTAGATATGAACTAATCAATTGAATTATTGATCACGCACATCGACATCGGCTTCCATGCCGGCAAAAAACGCTGGTGGAAGTTTGTCATCACCGCCATACTGGCCAGGACATTGCGTAGCATCAGCCTGGAAGGTTATTGTTGTAATAAACGAGAAGGATTGCAAAAATGGCACGTACTTCCAAAAATGACTTGTCACTGAGCGAAGAGCGGGGTGTACGCTATTTTTGAGAGGCGTTGTTGGTGAGAGATAGATCGATAGCGGCTGACGTGCGAGTACTCACAATATTAATATTGGGACCAATGAGAAGTAAGTCTTCAAGGCCAGCTTCTTTGAGGATGGCATGAACGTCCCACGTGTACATGTTGAAATTTATGCAAGCAGTGGCTAGCACCTTTCCATCAGGGGAAAGGGCCGAGGAGTACAAAATACTTCCGTGCCGGAGGGGTGGACCGACTGGGAGGTTGGTGTCGAGATTCCATAGACGCGCCGTTGGATCCCACGATGCACTTGCAAGAAGGCGGTTGTTCGAAGACAAGGAGATGCCGAAGACACCCCTTGTGTGACCTTCAAGGCCAGCGATCTGCTGCCAAGTGGCAGTGTCGAATATCCTAATCGGGCCAAATGAACCGGAGATCAGCTTTTTCCCGTCCGAAGTCCATGCCAAGCTGTAAACTGCGAAATCGTGTTTGAGTGTGTTGAGAAGCTCGCCCGTCTTTGCATCCCAAATTTTTACCGCGTTTTCTTCGTCTCCACCCGTTGCAAATTTTGATGAGTCAGGCGAGTACGTCACCGCACGCACCCATTCATGCCCGGTTTTGATTGTCAACATATTGTTGCCCGTCTTGACATCCCAGACTCTTGCTGTCCCATCCCAGGATCCACTCGCTACTCGCTCACCATCTGCACTCCAGCATAATGCTATCACAACGTTGCTGTGTCCCGTCCATTTGGAAATAACCTTCTTTGTCTTAATGTCCCACAATCTCACTTTCCCGTCCTCGTATCCACTTGCAACTATCTCACCATTCGGAGACAATGCCATGGAGGACGCTCCGGAATTCTCGTCCCGCCAGTCCTTGCCTATCTGTGTGCCGCTCTTTAGGTCCCATAGTCGGAGTGAGCCGTCCAATGAACATGTAATGATTTGTCGTCCGCCAGGCAAGTGCACAACATGGCGTACTCCTTCAGTATGGCCTCGCATCATCTGGCGTGGCGTGATCGCAGGCGTCTCACTAGTGGGGGAAGACATGGTCCGCGCTCAGAGTCTTAACTATGTGCTGGTGAGTTCAGATGTCTTTTTTCATTTAATGGTTCAGAACAATTAAGCTCACGAGACAATGTACTTACAGGATTCAATCCTCACTTACAAGACCGAAACTGGATGCAGTTCCTGAGAAATTCGACAATGTGCGAGAGATGTTTGTGGTATCTGAACCTGCTGGTAAGCAAGTCGTCAGCCTTACCCGGTAGAAGAGCCTAGATCATCACTCACGGGAGGAACGTTTCAGACGAGTCTGGTGCCGAGCGCCAGAGATCAATGGGTGTCTGGCTGGGAGTTGAGAGCAGTCATTCGTTCATGCCGTTTAATGCACCTCCCATGTGTTATCCTTGTGTTCGCTGCACAGCTTCAATGTTGTGTATACAAACGCACAGGTATGCGAATATACGTAAGGGCTACATTGATGCTTCTAACAAACATTCGACAGCGTCCCGCGCTCCCTCTCCACTCCACGTATTTCTTCCAGACTATATTCGAACCAGACATTCCGGTCTCAATGATGTCACTTCAACCGGGCATGAGAAGGTATGGCAGGCTAATAGGTGAGTGTTCATGCATGCCAAGGGTGGTCGTCCACCTCTATCTATGGACCCTAAACTTCTATTCAGGCCTGGTGCTTATCGATATCCAGTATCGAATGCGGTAAACTTGATGGCTACGCTGCATAATCGATGGTGAGAACGGCCGTGACAGTCGACCTTCTGTGCACTGGTCTCCCAAGTGACTTCGCTTTTTAGCGCATGATCCCAATCGCGTATAGGTCAGCTGCTATATTTTGTCTCAATACGTGCTCAAGCCCTTATCAATCAGTTGTGCTGTTAAAACATGATCGAGCGCTTTCGAGTTTTGATTGCCCTCCGGCCTCTCAGGTATCGCTTCGAAACTTGTTGGCCAAACGACCGTTAACCATCTATCGAGTTCACGCTATTTGATGCTGGCTTCGGACCTCCACCAAAACGCTTATGCTCAAGTTCACTGGATCATCCCCGTCACCAAGAGGCTGGAAGATCTAAGGAACAAGCGAGCAGGTCAGCTGAAATGCCCGCGACATGCATCACTGCTAGTGCAACGTCTTAAACTCAGAAAGCTTTAGTCAAGGTTTAAATAGAGATGCTTCCAGGCTCAAATCGATATCGTTGATGCGCACCCAAAACAATCAAACGACTCTTCCTTCTATTTGAGGGACTATTACTATGTTACTCTTGCTTCCTCGTCTGCTTGACTGCAGCGCTCGACATTCAACCACCTCGAAATCCTTCTCTGCGACCACTAAATCCAGTATTTTGGATCATGAAATTCTAATGGCAACATTCTGGGCCTGGCACCATCAGACATAGCGAGGTTAAATAACATCAATATTACTGACCGTGCAGGTGACTAGTACACTTTGACGGATGGTGAAACAAGCAATCAGTCCAGCAGCATGCTTCTAGTGCTCGCTATAAGAGAGATGTAGCTCGACGTCTGAATGGCATTTCAGGCGTCAATTAGTGAACATCTCCATCCTAAGGGCGCAGCCATACTGAAAGACTCGAGGTGTGACAGAAACGGTCTAAGTATGGCTTGCGCATTAATGGGAGATATGAGTGTCATAGCAGGGATGCTAGATTCGAAAACGCAACGCTATTTCGCAAGGTCAGTTTTCGAGTAAAGACAAGACTGCTTCGTACTGAAGGGGGGTCAACTCTCGTACTGCCTGACTTCAGCGACAGCTATGG
>JRHT02000079.1:1392-139733 GCA_011800875.2 Suillus brevipes Sb2
AGGGATCATCCCTGGTCCGAAGCAGCCCTCCCTCGAGCATCTCAATCACTACATCCGGCCGCTTATCAATGACATGGTGGATTCATGGGAGCGCGGTATCAAATTTTCCAAGACTGCTCGTTTTCCTACCGGTCGGCTCGCTCGCAGCGCTATTGCTCTGGCTGTTTGTGATCTTCCTGCCGCTCGTCATCTGGCTTCCTTAGCTGGGACCAGTAGCCATTTTTATTGTAGCGCGTGCAATTGTTACCATAAGACCACGTACGGCAGAGTTGACTTCGATAGCTGGAAACCTCGCGATAAAGATGAACTCCGGAAGTTCGCTGAGCAGTGGAGGGACGCTGCGACGACCTCCGAACGAGAGAAACTGTTCAAAGCTCACGGTGTGCGCTACTCAGAGCTGTGGCGTTTGCCATACTGGGATCCCTCGCGCCAGCTGGTCATCGACCCGATGCACTGTATATTAGAAGGCTTAGTACAACATCACTCCCGTAGCCTTCTCGGTTTGACTACGACGACCACTTCATCTTCATCGGCTTCATCCTCATCCCCTCCAGCCTTTTCGTGCGATTTAGGCGAGATGCCTCCAGGGATGACTTCCAAGGAATTAACTCAGGTTGCTGCTATACACACCTTTCTGGTTACCCAGGTGCCTTCCGATGACGAAGACCTGGAAAAGTTGAAAAAGAATTTGTCTCACAAGAACACAGGACCCCTCAAGTTTGTTTGCGAAGCCTTGCGATGCATTCCCCAGAAATCTAGTAGAGTGTTCAAAATTGACTACGTTAAAGCTCTAGTTGAATGGGTAAGTTCTTAATTTGCCGCTCCCTGTGTATGAGTTTCTCATGTTTGTTCTTAGCGCCATGGAAAACCTTTTACTGCTCCGCAGAAGGAACACGGGCTCGACTCCCCAGACGCACTCAATCGCGTCCGAGACGTCATCCAGGAGATAACCATTCCATCTTGGTTTACTTCGGCCCCAAGTGATTTCGGAAGTGCATCTGCTGGGACGATGAAAGCGGACGAGTGGCGCTCCCTAATCACTGTCTACATCCCCATTGCCCTTGTGAGCTTGTGGGGGGCTGGCACCTCTCATCCTTCTGATGAAGTCGGGACCCGCCATAGAGCTATTCTCGACCATACTATGGAGCTTGTTTGCGCGGTTTATCTCGCGTGTGCCCGATCAACCTCTGCAGAGAGAGCACATGCGTATCGCTCCCACATTGCGCGTTATGTTGGAAATTTGAAGAAGATACACCCCACCTTTGCTCTGCGTCCGAATCACCATGCTGCCTTCCACATATACGACTTTTTGCTTCTATTTGGCCCTGCCCACTCTTGGTGGTGCTTTCCTTTCGAACGTTTAATCGGAATACTTCAGCGTCTTCCAGTAAATCACAAGATTGGTGTGTGTTTGCGGTCACTTATATACAGTAGCAAAACTGATTTTTCAAGGCGAGTTGGAAGCTACCATGTTATATTCTTTCATCAAGACTTCAAAACTTCGCTGTTGGCTTAGTCGACCGGATTGTCCGCCAGCTATTCAAGAGTGCAAAATTCTGTTCGACAAGATGTCCGCTCCCAAGAGCGCTACAAGTCTCGGAGAAGAACTCGCCGAGGATCCTTTGGACGACAGTGTACAGGCTTCTCCCTCCGCTAGCGCTGTTGCTGTACCTGAAGACTTGTATGCGCTAATCAAACGACGCACAGCCATACTATGCGCGCGACTAAAGTTTAACGGCCTTATCTACAGCAGGGCCTCTACTCACGTCGGAAATAGTCAAGTTTTTTTTTATCCTCGGGGTGACCGACTATCATCTCCTGTCCCCGGCAGCATTCGACATATCTATGCCACGCCTGCAGGTGAACTAACGTTTGCTGTACAAAAACTCGTCCCGCTGGATCGTCATGCTCAAACCGTGGATCCATTCGCTATATATCCTCATTTCCCCGCGAAAATGTACTCGTCAAGCTTCAGTACCCACTTGGAAAATGTAAAGGTATCTTGGGTTGTTGGTCACTTTGCTCGATGGGCGGTTTCGAGTAATACTGTAGTTGTACTATCTCTATCTCGTGATTGAATATTAATCTTAATCTATTACATGTGTAAATACAAAAAATCAGACTTTCTACAGACTTTCTACAGTTACGACTACTGTGATTACTCTGATGTGGGCGCTCGCATCGTGAGTGGGCGATGAGTGGGTGATGAGTGGGCGATGAGTGGGCGATCATCGGGCGATCTATTTAATCTGATGATAAAACTTGAAGTTTTATCTTCACATTTTATCATCAGGGGGTATTTCAAATTTTGACGCCCGTCTAAGTGGCGGTCTAAACTTCATACAGTAGCAGGTATTCAGTCACGTGCGATGCTTGAAGTTTTTTCGAGTATTAAACGTGAAGTTTTATTTTGAAGTTTAGGCAAGCATTAAATATACATTTATATTTTTTATTGTCGTTGACATTCGGCCGGCAACAAAATATTTGCTAATGCTTTATGTTTCGCGTGTCGCACAAGATCTAATTAATATTTGAAAATTCAATTCTGCTTAGACGACAACCTAAATTTTAAGTATTATCTTGTCATTTCGCACGACATTCAAACCTGTCTTAAATATCACAAACCCCGATGTGTTTGTAGACTGGTGCCACGGAAGTTGCCGGTAAGTTAGGAACAGTACAACACGTGATGAATTTTAGGGTGCTAGAAACCTTGACAAGCAAGGTAATCAGCTGTAAGCAAGGTGCAGCATTTTCTTATCTAATTAAATGAATCGATGTAAATCATGTAATAGTCCATCTCCATTTGACGACCACGAGCCTCAGGCTGAGGCGCCCGTAACTGACGAGGTTTTTCACTGTTTTTCATAGCCATCCAACGTTCCGTGACACTGTATGCCTGTATCAAGAAGGGATGATCGTCATATTTCCTCTATATATATCGGTCTGCCCAGGGGACCTACACCGTTGATCCACCTAAAATCTGATTTGCAAAAATTCAGGGTACGAAGCACCACTGATCAGTTTAACGCCTTCCGAAAGGTCTGTCCGGTACCATCTCATATTTTCACTGACTGGATATAGCTGATATGCCTGAGATTTGAGCTTGATGCCCTCCAATCCAGACTGCGTTGTCACAATCCGATTATTTCTGATCTTCCAGTAAGTAGTACGTACACGGTATACTGGTGTGTGCTTCAAGTAATGATGTGATACGGTGACTTGAATGTATCTGACGCCGCTCCGTTTTGGTGATTTCTTGCCAATAACTACTCCAATTTGTACCATCATTCGTACTATACTTACCTGCATACTGTCGAGTCATTGAATTCATGTAATACTCTTGATGTAACTTGAATTTGGCATTTAGGCTTGGGACTCCTGCAACCCCCAAAGAAGGGGGTCACATGGCCCTACAAAGTTTTGTTCTTTACCAGTGGTGTCATAGTACTACGTGCTTGAACGATACGAGGAGGGTGTGGTAACACAGAGAAGAGATGGCAGGAAAAGCCAAAGCACGGTATGTGGCTTTCGCGTTATGGGAACTCTTCCTGACTTGACGATTGCTTGCTTCATGGCAATTAACACTATTTTCCTTTTGCTAACGCCTTACTGCCAGAACGATCATCGTCCGCTTGATTTCCACTGCGCAAACAGGTTTCTTCTACACCACGCAGCGCCTAAGGCAGGGTCCGAAGCTCGCTGCCGTCAAATATGATCCCAAAGGTAGGTGCTGGTGTCCGGGTGGTTGTGCAAAAACTGAACTGGTTCATTTTAGTTAAAGCTCGTGTACTCTTCGTCGAGAGCAAGAAGACGAAGAAATAGTGGGATAATCGCACCAGAATTTTTGTTTCTTGGCAGTACCGAGAAATTCACGCCGACTTATGTTGGCACCGCGCACCGCACACTGCCATCTGCTGCGATCTAATACATGCTCAATATATGTGGTGTAGGAACCACAATTCTGTTCATACGGAACTTGACATAGATTAGGGAGAGGTGCACCTAAACTACACAAGATATTTTACACGTCTCTGCTCACCAAAACTGCCCTGTTTGAGGACTACTCGGTATATTCTGCGGCGTTACCCCACTCTGGGGAATTGATGTCGCCGACTGTGACTGAGCCGGCTTGGGAGCCTCTACCTCTTTCCGGTACTCAATTTTCTCGACGCGGACTTCGCCTTCCACGAGCTGATATACATATGTGACGACGACAGCGCCCTGAATGTCCATGAGTGCGAAGGATGGTGTTACTTCGCTGAGGATATCGATTCAGTCAGGCAATGTAGACGAAAGGATGCAAGGGCTGTACCCGTTGTATGAGCCTGTCCACGCGCCAGTTGCGGACCCAGGATTCACAAAGAAACGACCATCATATTCAATTGCCTGGAAGCTTATTGAATTACGTCAGGATGCCAGCCATCATGTAGAGGCTGCGGAGTTGACACACGTATGTGTATGCCCTGAAACGAGCACATCTACGTCCATTTGTCGTGCTAATGCACTGAGAGCATCGAGGTCACCAGTCGGTACGCACTGGTGCCCATGAATCACTCCGATTCGTATTGGAGTATGCACTATGGTTGCAGATGGCGGAAAGCTGGCGCTCTAGGTCATCCACAGGTCAGTAATAACTCTACCGCATAACATAACCAGAAATGGCCAGTATGCACCTCATCATAGTCCCCCCGGACAACATACACATCTCCTGCTATAGTACGCAGGTACTCGTAGGTCTCGCGGTCACATACGTTCCCTGTACAAAGGATCTGTTGAATTTTTCCTGGAACAAGAAGTTTACGGAATTTGGCTGGGAGGTCGTGTGCGCGGTGTGGGATGTGCAAGTCACCGATTATTAGGACAAGCACCATGTTGCACCAGCGGCAGTATCATAACAGACTCTTCGAGGGAAGCTAGTCGATTGTGGGAAATTATTATATAAGCTGCACGTCATTTTGCCCTGTGTAAATTCACCGTGCCATCTGCTTGCTTGGCCACTACTATCGCTGACGCTAGCCTTGCTCCAACAGACTTTGATGGCTCTAGTACGATGGCGTTTTGTACAAACAGAAATCTCCAATTGACAGTGCCACATGACGTAAGACTAATTAAGAATATGGGTACTCTGAATCGCGAAGGTAATCATTAAGTGGAATGACGAAGTTGTACTCATGAGTCAAGCATACCCGCCGTGTCGAGCCAGCTTTACACGTCTGTAGCCTCGAATCACGTAATAAACTGTGGTAGAAAAGAAAATTGACACCTGGTCATGTCATATATCTTGATGCGTCCTTTTCATCAAAACCGCTTTCGATACTGGTTATGGGTGAGACAGCTCTAGTGTGAGAAAAGGACGTAAGTCCCGAGGCAGAACTCTCCGACGATGAGCTGGATGATGTGGACTTCCGCTGATCTTCAAGGTAATATGGTGGGGGTGAATGCGGTATGTCGGTAGCGAGGGTGGGGGGTGAGGAAGATAAGACATCGAGTAATACAGGATTTTCCGCGCCGATACTAGTAGATTTGGTTTCTCCTAGTTGCCGGCGCAGAATATGCGGGAAGCCGCGAAAAGCCTTACATATGTCGTCCTCCGGGCGGCACGTGATCAGGAATCGGAGGTTTCTGGGAAGATCAGCGCCTTGGTCAGTAAGGACAGCCAATATATCCTTCCTTGACACTTCATTCCCTCCTACTTCCAAGCCGTCGATGATGACCAGGAGCGGTCCAGTCCAGATGGCATCTCGAGAGGGTGCGAGGATGAATTCCTCAAATTGCGTCCTCACCACCCGTGTCTTCCGCAGACTCGTGTCATTCTTTACGATGCTCCCGAGATTGTCTTTGAACCGAGCGTTTTTGTCTGCCAGGTCACGGGCGATTGTTGTGAACAGGTTCGTATAATTTCGATCTTTTGGTTCCCCGCGGAAGCAATATGAAGAACCAAGCCGCGATGCGCGCTGAAAGTGTTCTCCAATAACCTGTGTGATGGCGCTGCACGACTTCTCAGGTCCGTACAGGACGTAAATCCTCTCTGATTCCTTGCTCTCTCCAATAACCCAGCTTTGTATGGATGCGATGACATCATCCGGTGGATTCGCCACAGAGTCAGTAGGCTGACGCATGCCACATGATGCTGCACATTTAGCATCCGCAACGTACTCCATATCGCGAAAATATGTTTTTGCAACTATTTGACACCGCATTCAATGGATCGTAAATCCAGGAGCAAACAAGGGCAACTCACCATGATCTTGAAATTCGTCGTGGAGTTTGAGTACAGTGAGATGGGTATCACCTGCCACATAGAGGCAAAACTGGTTTTGCAAGGACAAGAAATTTTCTTTGAATGCTAGAATTTGAGCTTCAATGTTCAATATCGAGTTTTTAATCGCTTGTGCAACTTCGTGAATGATGTCCGACGTCAGAAGGAACTATAACTTGAACGCGCATAAAGGACTCACAATTATCTCGCTTGTCGGCGTAATCACGGATGAAAAATGCACATTCGATTGTCTGCCGCACGATTGCATTGACGATTTCCTTTTTTCTCTGCAGATGCGCGAGTGTCTCAATGGTAGTAAGAAGGTCGTATGTGTCATGCATGGTACGAATCAGTTGACATATGTTGTTGTCGCAGGCGAAACGCTGCCTTATGACCTAATGGTAAAGGGTTCATATAAAACAAGCAAAAAGTAATGATCCACCCTACCTCATATCCTGCTGTCAGTATTGAGAATGCCAATCTCGCGTAGGGGTGAACCTAACGAATGAGTCAAGCTTAAACTTCCAGAACATTGCGAGAGAGGCGATCCACACCTGAGCCAGTCTTTCGGCGACCAAAACAAAAACGCCGATCTTCAACAGGAGCGGAGAAAGGTGTGCATCACCACCGGTGACTAGATGAGCCCTAGACATTGCATCATGAATGGATTGTTTGTCATGATCATGGTTCCATGTTTCATTCTGTTCGACAATCGCGTTCGCAGTCTCGTTGACTACGGTAGAAAGGTCCTGCCTGAAAGAACCTTGTGACCCTGCAAACGACTCAGTGCCAGATCGCATTGCTCTGAAAGACAAAGTGGGAATTCCATCTGTGTGCACAGATGTGGCAGATGTCACTGGCAGAAGCTGACGCTGAATCACTGTTGACATCGTACGTGCTTGTTGCTCAATCAGGGTCTCGTCGTCAAACAAAAAAGGATCACTGACAGCTGTTTTGATGAAGAATTGTATCGAGTGGGCAAATAGCTTTACCGATAGGAATTTCTTCACTGTCTTTGCCGTCGTAGCCGAGCACACGAAACACGACTTGGGACGTTTGGGAAACCTTCCTGGTATGCCCGAGTTATTAAAAAACGATGCGATACAAGTGCACTTACAAAGTGAATGTTGTATCCCACATCAGGGACTTTTTCTCACGTAGCCCCTGAGACCTGATTGTCTGAGACACTCCGTTATCATCCACGGTGATTTCGAGGAAGAATCGATCATCCCAAGACAGCTTTCCGAATTTTGGAACGCGATCAATGTCCAGGATAACAGCTGTCAATACGCCATTAGCAAACCGGAATGCTGAGAGAGTCAAACTGGGATGTACCGGAAATGTCCAAGGCATCGATCTGGTTTGCGCCCAGTACGACTTCACAGTCATTTCGCTCAATCTTTGCATCGACCGCATCTTCGGCACAGTGGCTACCAGCGTGAGGAGTGCCTGAGATCTGCTCGATCTTGAATTCTGCCTGAATTTTGGCGCCCATAGACTCGAGAGTCTGGCGAACAACTATGCAGTTGTGAGGGAGTGGGGTAAATAGTAGTTGATGATCACGTACCACCGTCGGGTGCAGCAAGCCATTCCTTCACTGGACCTTGCACCACAGCTATCGGCTTGTACTTGTGCAAGTAACGTGTTGCGAAAATTTCCAGTGAGGCATGCGAGTCACAGTGGAAAGGACTGTCGAAAAACGTGTCAAATCGGCACAGATGTAAGCAGCGACCGACTTACTAATTGTGCCCGTCAGTCCATCTGGACTGCCCTTGTTTGCTGGACTTTGAGGAACTTTGCCAGACGGTATCATCTACAGCCACTCGAAGGAAGAATGTGTTATGATTGACTGAGGGCAAATCTTGCAAGTCGATGTCTGCAAGAAGCATGTAAGTCATAGCGCTTCTTGCAATATTGACTAGCTATAGCGCACAGGAAATACAAAACTTATTAATCTTTGGAGATGGTACAATCTTGAACTCGATCTCGAGTTTGTGATCTTGTGATCCGTACAGGTTGACAATCCGTTTGATTGCTACATACACGTTAGTTATACAGAAGGTGAAGACTGAACCATGCTTACGGCCCGAGACCTTCAAGAGCTTCGCAGCAGTGTCCTCAAAGCTAGCAATCCGCCGGGAATGTCGGATATCACGAGCAAATATATTGAATGCGACTTTGGTTGACTCAGAGGCAGCGACTTGGCTTGATGAGCGCTCTGTTAATCCTCACAAAAATATCAGATAAAGTTAAAGACTCACAAGCGACGTTTCTTGTGCCATGAGTAAGACCGTGATTCCCAGCTCGTTGTCTGCAACTGGTTGTCCACACCGATGCTCACACGGAAACGATCGTCCCACGAACTCATCCCGAGTTTCGGCAGGTTGTGGAGAGATATATCTGTATGACGGTAAACCTCCCGTGAATCCTGTAGTAGAAGGACGCAGACCAGATATCTCTATCTCAGAAACGTGCGAGTGCGATCGGCTATTTGGCGCATCAGTTATTAAGCACAGACCATGGTATGCAGGTGAGACTTGCTGTTCACTGAACATAGAATCGCTCCTGCTGAATGAATGTTTAGAGCTGTGATCCATGCTCGAGCTCCTGACGATGCCAGACTGTGTCAGCAAGACATGTGCTATCAACAGGTCATCACACACCTTGAATTGCCACCGTCATAGTTGTTCAGCATTGCTTGCGACCTTGTCCTGACTTTATTTTCAGCTGGTTAATAAATCCTGCGACGAAATTCTATACCTTAAGTATGATGCCTACAAGCTTGCCTTGTGGTCAGCAAGAGTCGGTCAGCCAGAGATGAGTGAGTGAATCAGAGTGACAGTGCTTGTTCCACAGCAAGAGGTCAAATTCATGCTGGTATATATACCACTGCACCAATACATTGCGTCCGAGTGAGCTCTTTGTATATGGATGCCATAGAAGGCTTAATCATAAAGTGGCGTATGTCACGGAGGATGACATACTTGACGCTGAACAACTCGTTGAAGCAACTTTGTCCCGAGATATCAATTCGGCGTTCGATGAATGTCGAAGATGCATCACAATGATAAATTGGCGGCTAAAGATAATCGGGAACGAGGATGGGCACCTGGAAACAACGAGTTACAATATGAATCAAGCGCTACTACAGTGTATGTCACTAAGGGACAGCAACTCTCCCCAGGCCGCAATTTTGATCCATATGTGCTTAGATTGAAATTTTGATAGGAAACTTAGACAAAAGGAGCGTAAATCTAAATTTCCGAAATTTCGCCTGATTACGTAATTGTTCACTTTTGCCGTCGAATGCCTCCTCCTACCAAAAGACAGAAGCAAGCGAAGCAGCAGTATGCTTCATCATCGAGGTGCTTTGACAATGGGCTGATAGAAGATGTTTTTGAAGTCTTTCAGGACCCAGATTATGTGCCTGTCTCAGATGCCGAAAGTGAAGCAGACTCCGAGTCCGACTTTAATGGAGCATTGTCAAGAGCTTCTTGATGCATGCCCCATCAAGACAATACGTGCCTTTTATCGAAAATCTTGGAGATATTATGGATGCTTACAGGTGTGTAACTCAACCAGCTTCATAGTTCCTTCTCACAGTATCCCAGGAAAGGTCTTAATGCGCGTCAAGCTGAATTTGCTGTGAAGAAATACAAGTCGCATCGTCGGTGCGGTCCTACATTGATGATGAACTTGGGTGTTCTCGTCGACTAATCGCGGAGTCGGCCGTCAGATGCCGCATACCCAAATAGGAAACTCCGACACGCTCCGCTCGAAATTCACTTTTGGCTAGCGAAAATTTTGAAACTTAAGTTTTTTGAAAAAGTATTCTGATAGACTTACTATACTACTCTAACATAGCACATTTGTTAGGTTTTTAAGACGAACGAGGTATTTCTGAAGGTGTAGATAGAATTACAAGTTTTGATGTCGGTAGTTGCCGCTTTTGAGTGACATACACTGTAGGGTTGGTATGAATGTATGCCCTGACAGAAGCTTGTTGCATTTGGTGCTCTGTATCGGGCATTTCCGAAACCTTATGATGGCTGCATGAGAGAAGGTTTGTATGTGCCCGGAAAGTGGAAATGACCGTCCGTCCTGTTCGTTGACCAGGGCGTGCTTAAACCTCTACCACTCCAATTCAATTTGACTTTGTGGATCAGTTGTGAATACCTGCTGCGGTGCGCACTGCGGAACGGACTGATGTTCATGGTGGGTGTCGACTCCATAGAATTCGACATGATCAAGCTATGATAGATATCACTTTTGCTCGAATTTCTATTTCATCAATTCTCTTCTGTGGGCCTCTTTGAATTGATACAATTGTACTAAGTACTATGGTTGGCTTTCGATTGCGCCCTGCATTCCCATAGATTAGAGTGATTCATGAATTATGAGAATGTCAGCTTTACATGTGAATCTCCGCGCCCTGTGGAACGAAATCAAGTCTGTGCTTCATCTGCACAACATCTTCAAGTTCCCAAGTCCATGGCGCCTGTAAGGGAAAGAACAGAGCATGAAGAAGTCGAGCATTAAAACCAACCTATTAATCTCTCGCCTTTCAATTTACCGCCGTCACCCGTGACGGGCAGTGGTACGTGCGCGACAGTACACATACGGCATAAGGCCGCGAGCAGCCCTTCCGCCATAAAAGTAGGACTATCCTGCATGAGCCCAAAGAACACTGAATTACTTCGAAAAGTAAGTTACGGCAGGTTGCCTCGTGTAAAAGGTGCAGGTACATATCATATCATATCGATGCCTTCTTGCGCGCTATTCGTCCGGGGGTAGTTGAGGCGTGGACGCAAAGTGAAGATACTGGCGTCATTACTGTGTCGAAGTTATATTAATGCAGCTAACGCGGCTAAGGGTCGGATATAGTGTGAAGGGGGAAAACAGAGAATTAGT
Organism: Suillus brevipes Sb2; assembly: GCA_011800875.2. Taxonomy (NCBI): domain Eukaryota; kingdom Fungi; phylum Basidiomycota; class Agaricomycetes; order Boletales; family Suillaceae; genus Suillus; species Suillus brevipes. The sequence continues at coordinate 12,566 of JRHT02000079.1, forward strand.
ACATACTGAAATCGGCGATCAACCAACCTTCCTACAATCGCTACGGAACCACAAGAAGGTTAGACCGGCCATGCCTGAAAATTGAACTTTGAGACTGAAGGTACGCTATGAGGCCTTGAGGATCGCCACAGACAGTAGTTAGGAATTACGATACGAAGCCTGTGGACAGACGAGCATGATAAGCCTATTGTTTTAGAAAAAGAATTTGACATCATAGCGCTTTTGATACAGAACACTAAACCTTGCATGCTGACGTGACTTGAAGGAAGGGTATTACCGAGTGAAGGTGCAAAATGTAAATATGCACTATAATTTCAAGTTGATCAGTAGACTCGGTCATTGTTCTAGTCGTACTAAGCTCGGACTTTGGACTGGGCGAAATATATTTTGGATTGCATGTTGTATCCCCCTGTGATCCCTGTGATATCGGACGCTGTGTTGAGAATGTGTTCTGGTTGGTGCATAGAAACATCATGACTATATTGGCACCGTACCTTGGCAGCCTGGCAAGAAGATACAACGCACGACGAGCAGCACTTGAATGAATGACATGTGTTCGTTCTCGAATTGCAATAGTGCAGCCTGGAGACACCCTGTTCTGTCAAGCAAGTTTGATTGGCCCACAAGCCCCGCAAGCCTGAGCGCGAAAGATGCACACGCTTCACGACTCATGCAATAAACGCAACGTGATTTCATCCATGCATCCCAAAACTGGTATTCATTCACCTTCTGCCAAGTGCAACCACAAGCGCTCGAGTCTTCCATCTTACCTCATGGAAGAACGGCTGATTGTGACTGCCAAATTTTGTCAGTTGCTGTCACAGGCTCCAAGCATCCGTCCCATGGGGCGCTTGAACTCTTCGTAATATAAAGCTGTGAACCTCTTGGCAGCCAACATCCTGCTTCATCGACGAATCAAGATCTTTCGTGGTGTGCATCATATCGCAGTCCGGTATTTCCCATATAGACGCATCAACGATTGGTGTTAGAGGAATTCATACCAGAAGGATCACAGTCAGGTGGTCCGCGATCAATCGGATGCTGATGTTGTTTCTTAACAAGTCTGCATCTTCTGTTCGATACCAGTGGTTCTTGAGCGCTTTCTTTTTTTTGGTTCAGAGAGAACGGGAGTTTTCAGGACCAAACCTGAAGGAAGATATGTCAAGACCAACGATTCTACTCGGCCGCTGATCCAAAATTGCAGCTCGAGCCCAGAAGGCTGTGAATCCTAGAATTACGAAATGAGATGATATTTGGCAAATGGGATATGTCCATACATGATGATTTGTGATGATTTGTACGTGGTAGTGCAAAAGCACGAACACTAGGTGAGCACGACCTCGTGGGTACATCTAGTAGATATTCTTCCTGGGGGGAAGAACGGCGCGCCAGATCCCAATCGATTATCGCGCCAACGATGTTCAACTTCGGACGGTATGATCTCGTTGTCTACTACTTCGTAGCCCAGGGCGTCAAAACAAACAGCGGTGATGTCGTGGAGACCCGCGTCGGAACTCAGCATCGTCATCACTAGTATCTTCGGTTTCCAAGCAGGGCCATCAATTGCCAAGGAAGTTGGGAGAGGTTGGGACTCCGTAGGTGCTCAAACTCGGTTCCGTTTCAAACGTTTCAACACGCACAAACAACAGACTCCGAGTCCAGCTGGCAAAGTAACTTGTGTAGCAGCCAGCCTCTCGTTCTTCACAACGACTCACTCATCTCCAATTTTAGGTGGGCGCCTTCAAATCGTGTACCGGTATGTGTAATCTCCCTCGGAAGAGGCCATGTTGAGTCCTGGTCAGTGGTCACCATGATGCCGTCAGGAATCAGTAACTGTCCCTTTGACAGTCCCATCATATGATGCAGTGCATATCTTTGTTACGCGGTAGCTCTTACGCCAGATCATCTTGAATTCATCTGTCATCAATTGATGCATTCGTGGGCTCCGATTCCTGTCCAACAACTACTCTGGCACGGGCATTTACCGAAAAGCAGTTAATGTGTATGGGTTGCAACTTGAACCAGGCTCTGCTAGCGACTGTTAGCGACTGTACCCATACCTGGTTGGCTGAGGTCTGCCAACTCTGCCTTTACTGCTTTCTCTCGTGGTAAATCGATGAGGGGTAAAGGTTCCCACTCGCATCAGCAAATGGCAGAGGACGGCAGAGAAACATGTCATGCAGCACAAATGCAGCACCCCCTGACGGCCCCACTGACACCTTTCGATGAACCCATCACGCGCCAAATTACACATGAAATAATGGAATTCCTTATGGCTGTGCTTAGTGAAGTGCAAGGCTCGAAACACATTAACGACCCAGGGTGATATGAAGGCCGCTTTTGCGGTAGTGGGATCTCACGTCTTGGACACCTAAACTGCGGAGCTTATAAGTTATTATGTTTCTAATATAGTATGCACTTATTTTACTAGGTCAAAGCTTTAAGTATGTATCATCTTAGTCGGATCCTTCTAAGGAAGACACCGCCCCAACAACTAGTGGACATGGCATGGTATAGACTGCGGCGATAAATTGCGGGCCAGGTTGAACCAACGGAAGTGATGACGCCAAGTGCATATAATTTGCGGCCGGCTCCGCAATACTTCCTGCAGGCACTTCCAATTCATGTATATGATAATTAAATGAACTGGGTAGGGGAATCCGGTTTACGAATAACTCTTAGTGCGAGGTAGGTGCGACTAATCTGCGTAAAACGCCTTCTACACTGGCACCCATTACTCTAATTTCACGGAACAAACTCAGAAGGTTCTGACGATATACTAGTAGAAATTGGATTATTAGACAACAGGATATAAAGCTAGCAACAATTACATTACACAAGAGTAACAAGGCGCGGATACCAATATTCATTCACAACAGAAGCACAGAAACCCGCAGAAGGGACGCTGGGGGAGCACCGGAAAGCAAACAGAGGCAGAGGAGCCACATGCAACACGAATAAAACAAGAGAACCGAGTACATATAAATGCAATGTGCACCGCTGCGCTACGGGAATGAAAAGTGGACTCCGCACTGGTGTGCATGAATTAGATGTTGGTGTAGCTCCCTGCCAAGTGAAGTTGGTCAGCGCCAATAGAAGGGGAAGAATAGAAGGAGCCTACAAATCCGCGCCTGCCAATCACCACTACCCGTAGCCAAGATACTGCCCGCGGGGCTTAAATCAATAGAAATGACTGCGGTATATTCATTAATGGGGTTCTCGGTCCAGAATGCATCAGAACATTCATACCAGAGTTCTTGTGTCCTTGGAGCATGCACTGCATCGTCGCGGTGTGCGAGTCCCAGAACTGAACACCGCGGTCCTTAGACCCTGACACAACCCACTGCCCATCATGTGACACAGCAACAGAAAGCACGTAATCCTGCGCGGACATGGAATGAGTTGGAGCAACGGATGGCATATATAATGAGTCCGCGGCCGGGACTTATTTACTCACCGTGTGGCCCAAGAAGTTCATGGTGCATTGGCTGCCTTTATCATCTTTCTTCCCATTGGCCGCCGCCTCCTTGCGCTTCGCAAGAAGGCCACTAACGTCCCAGTACTTGAGGGTTTTGTCTAAGCTGCCGCTCACCAACCCCTTTCCGTCGGGTGTAAACGCAACGCTGTAGACGCTGTCCCTATGACCCCGCAGGCGCTCAATGAGGGAGCCCGTTCCTACGTCCCAGATGCGGACAACGGTGTCAAGACTACCAGCCGCAACCAGTTGGCCGTTCGGTGAGATAGCGACGGAGGTTACGCCTGCATCGTTGTTCACAGGATCAGCGTCATTGATCGTGAGTACTTTGGACGACCCATCAACCATGTCCCAGATACGTGCAGTTTTATCGCCCGATCCCGAGACGATAAGCCTGCCATCTAAGGAGAAGTCAAGTGAGTAGATCTCCTGCTGGTGTCCATCGAAAACATTGCGGATGCGTTTCTTGGCAATATCCCATATCTACAAGGCGTGATCAGTGGATGACCCTGGTGAAAAACAAAGTTTGGCGCACTCTGATCTGCTTATCTTCAGCGCCCGTTGCAAGGTATTTCCCATCGGGGCTGAAACAAACACTCCTGATATACAGGTCACCTGCCTTTCCAGCCGATTCATCCGTAAGGACGCTATAGGTCCAAGGGTAATGAGATGAAGTACTGCAGTCAAGATTATCACCTACCAGGTCTTTACGCCTGTCTTTGTGTCATAGATCTGGGCCGTGCGATTACAGCCGGTGGCGAGGTACTTGCCATCTGCGGAAAATCGCACACAGCAAACGACACTAATAGATGGCACGTGGAAATATAAAAATACAGAAAGATGTGATTAGGAGGCTATGTTCGATCACAGCCGATCATACCACGCACCTCTCGTGCATGAGCGTGTGCACCAGCGACACATCTAACACGCGCTTGACTTTGCCATTGAAGACCGCGAACCAGTCACTACCTTCCTTTTTCAGTTCGGGCGGAACATTGTGTGGGTCGAGGTCATCCGGAAACTGCCCCCCGCCACTTTGAGCGTTGTTGATAGGCACGAGAGTGCTTGAACTGGCTGCCGCTGGTTCTGCTGGGCCGGCAGGTGGTGGATTTCCAGGTCCGGGCGGATATGGTGCATGGGCGGCAGGTGGTGGTGGAAGACCTGGGCCTTGGAAAGTAGTCAAGGCGGGAGGTGCTCCAGGTACAGGAGGAAGCTTCGCGTTCGGAGGTTGAAGAGAAGGACTATAATGATCTGTCGCAGATAAAGGGGAAGAAAAAGATGTGGCAGAGTATCCGTGAGGAGGCGGCGATTGTGCAGAGCTTGATGTAAATAGTTTACCTGGACGAGTATCACCCTTCATACGCTCAGTCTTTATACGCTTTGAATCCCGGGCCTCTGCCGGTGGACGTTCGCGATCTCGGTCGCGCTCTTCACGTTGTCGATCACGTATTTCGCGGTCGCGTTCACGATCAGCACGTTCGCGGTCTTTTTCCCGCTCGCGTTCGCGATCACGATCTCGGCTGTAGTAAGGCTCATTGTATGAGCCAGGGCCGGGAGGGACACCTGGGACTGCAGGCGGAGGTGCGGGTGGACCAGAAGATCCGACTGAAGCAGGACCGACGGGGGGATGTGAAGCCCCTGCTGGCACACCCTGACGAAGTGCATGAAGCTCTCCTCTGAGACGACTCAGCTCCTCTTCGTATGTCTGTCGAATTTTGCCATGTTGTGATTCCAGCTCATACAATGACTGGCGAACGATGTTCAACTCGTTTATTTGCGAAGTGACTAAATGGACAAGATGATGGACTCATACGTAAAAGTGACGTATGATTGAAGATTCAAAGGTGCGCACCTTTGGATTCATACTCGTCTCGTTGATTGCGAAGAATACCGAGGTCAGAGGAGATAACATCGAATTCTTGACGAATGGTATCGACGGCCTCATTGAGCCTGGCATGACTATGTTGGTTTGGTCCTTGGGCAGGCGGAACCGTAGGCTGCAAGCTCCTATGCTATAAAAACATGAAAAGGTCAGCACGGGTGCACACTAATAAAAAGCTCATAGCAACAGAGATAGAGGATTTTGTTTTCGGGTTAGCGCGCACGCAAGTAGCTCAATTAGAGAGGCCAAGATTAATATTGACCACAATATGAGGCAGGACCTGTAGTAAGAAAGAAGAAAAAAGAAGATGGAAGCACTCACGTTGTATATCGTGGAGGACATGAAGGAGGTTGGGAAAGCACGGAATGGGTGTTGATCATCGCCTTTATAACTGGCGTTGGACCCTGGTACTCTGATTCTTTTCTCACACTTGACAGTACCGGCGGCATGTCTTATTTGAGTTGTAAAGGCACAATCACGTGCTCGGTAAACAATGGATTGAGAAATTGAAAGCCAGCGGCACTGGTCCTCCAAGTCATTTCAGGCGGTTGCGATGCTCGGACTTTAACCGCACATAGTTTCCGTGCTTGCAGGACGGACTACTCTCATCAAGGCATCGTAATCTCCGACTGCTCAGCAAAACGAGGCGATGTGTAGCATACTAGGGTATGCATCATCCCAATCCCATTGTCACGAACCGGTTTCCATTTCTAATCTGGAGGACCATCATGGCTCGGAGCCTCATCCGGAATTCAGCTAACTTCGACTTCGCACGTATAAGCCTGATTTAGCACCACGGTCGCAGTTTGCTCGGCCACCGCAGCCTCAGTGGCCGTTGGTACTGAAGAGACCCATCAACCCCATACAGGTGTGAGATTTATCTGGTAACCTTTGTCTTCGGCAAGTACTGATTTCGAGAACACTAATTTTACCCGTGGGAACAGTCCAGTCTCCTTGCAATTTCATATTTGTGCATGGACATGGTTGGCCATGGGCTGGCAGATCCGAGGCTATCTGAGGCTGTACTCGGCCCATCCACAATTCGAGGGAAGATACGTTCTTCAGACACAACAGAAGGTTAAACCCGTACAGCGCTAGTCTCAGGCGGTAGGACCAGATCCTCGAGGTCCAGATGATTGTGATAACATCGTGTCGTCGTAGCAAGCTAATTTTGTGGTTTGTTACTATTCCTAGTTCTTTTGGCCCGGTCGTCTGTTATGTTCAGGCCAACACTTATATATAAATAGCGTAGCCTGCAACGCGACCTGACAGAATATTTCAGCTCCAGCCCATCTGTGAACTGAATTGAAGATGCTCAGCTGTTGCCCATTACCGATTGGTTCAGTTCTTCGGCTTACTCCAATAGCAGCAAGCTGTGTCACAAGCCAGGGTAATAATCCTTAGGTTCGTAAAGCGTCTTCTAGTGAAAGAGTCTAGCTGAGACCAAATTTGATGGTTCTAATCGATAGCCTGACGTTAATTCACAACTCTCGGAACTACCCTAGAGTCCAGAACCAAAGCTTAACGTTCATTAACATTCGCGAACCCTTCTTGAGAGCGCATCTCATTTCCTAGTTCAACAATCCAATCCCTTGAGCTTGCAGCCCCTTGTATTTGTCTCGAACTCATCTCCCACGCTCACAACGCCCAAGGCGCCTATATCATCAATACATCGCATGGCTGAAGAATTGGACTTGACGACGGTGCCTGTGGACTTTGTCAAGGAAGGAAGCGATTGGCTTGCCATATTCAATCCCCGCGTACCGCGCCAAATGGACGTGCAGCTTGCAGCGCGGTACGTTCATGACGGGTGGGTTTGTTTGGAAGGCTTATAGCTTCACTCCAGTCTGACACCATTTATGAATTAGTGTGGTGTGTAGCGTGAAATTTTCCTTGGACGGGGCATTGCTTGCAGTAGGCATGGAGGGTGCCGTTGTACTTTACAACTTGAGTCTTGGAGAGAAGTTCACGTGAGTGCCAATTCTGTCCTCTCATGAGCAACACTGGGCGAGCTGCTAGCGCAGTTTCACACTGGAGAGAAATACCGGAAAACCAAATCATGCACGGGCTGTTTGCATCAGTCCCGATGGTCATTTCCTTGTCGCTGGTTCTGAAGACAAACTCATAAGAGTGCGTGCCAGAAATTGAAAATTTGTTCATCTGAGCACCCATGATCCCTTGCAGGTCTGGAGTATCAAGAATCGCATGTTGGTGCATACTTTGGAGGGGCACCACGGAGAGGTATATGCTCTAGAGTTTACACCTGACAAGAACACCTTACTTTCAGCGTCCGGAGATTGCACGATCCGCGTTTGGGACGCGACTCAGTTTGCTGAGACCCCTGATGCTAGCTCAATCATCCTCGACGAAACTATGGAAGCCGCCTGTCGTGTACTTCGCCCAGTCAGCCCTGGTGTCAAGCTTTCATCCAAGCTCGCACTGACATCCATTGCTGTCAACTCAACTGGCAAGTTTGTTGCTGGAGGGTCACTGGATGGAATGATTCGAATCTGGAAGGTTGACGGCACCGAGAATGACAGCGCGGAACCGGTGGAAACATTAAGCGGGCATGAAGATGCTGTGTATAGTGTACAATTTGTTGAGGGCGGATTGGTGAGCGCAAGCGTGGATCGAACGATAAAACGCTGGGACATAAGTGACGTGGGTGTTGGTCGCGGAGAGTGTCGAAAGACTCTGCAAGGGCACAAAGTGTGTTGTCAGACCTCGATTTCCGTATTGTAACTGACCCCTCACCAGGACTGCATCCTCGCTATATCTGCACTTCAGGTTGGAAGAGATCACCGTGTCGTGTCCTCGTCTCGGGATGGGACAGTGCGGATGTGGGACTTGAAGACGGGGATAGTGCAGTTCGTGATTCAGGGTCATAAAAACACTGGTATGCAGTCGAACCACTAAACCTCTGCATTTTGTTTCAACGCTCCTTTCTCAGTGACAACTGTGGATCTTAGCAACGACGGACGGCTGATAGCATCTGGTAGCGGAGACCACGAAGTGCGGCTATGTAAGCGTGAATTGACATCTTGTTCGATAGATCTCTGACATAGCGTCGACTATCAGGGAGCTACTCGATTGTTTGAAAATGTCTGAGAAAGCCTCTCTATAAAAACAGATCAACAATATCAATATGGGAGAGTACTTACGAGTACAATATAGGAAGCCCCTTGATGCTGTTGTTCTGTTGAGAATTGTAGGCCGAACGGGACGTTCATCGTACTGTTTGAATGTTCATTGAATGATGGCATCTGCATTATAAATAAAACATGAGTGGCGATGGAAATACTGAGTCGAACCAGATGTATAGATCTGTGCAATACGATACGAGTCAGCGAAAGCATGTGGACGGCATAATTGCTACATGAGTAACAGAACTACTAAGTAGATTCTGGGTTCGGATTCGGACAATCTACGTGTCACGATTACTGTGCAATGTCAAAGAACTGAAGTTGATTGCAAGACTAAGCACGTACAAGCCAGCCTCTGATTGGGGTATTCCCTTTGTTCCGCCGTTCGGTAGAAGGGCCGCACCGGGGCAACGTTTGGGCGGACTGGTTGGCATGGCTGCGGGCGGAACAAGGACAATAATCTCTTGCAAGACTGCGTTGCGGGAGCAGTGTGTACCTTTCAGTTTTGATTCATATCGAGTCGGTGAGATAAGTTTGTGGTTTTCATCATACACGGATCAAAGGTTGCATATTGTGGAAGACACATGAACATGATCTTCGCAGCGGCGGTCAGCATTTCAAAGTGTCGTGAAGCCGTGGACGCGACAGCATCCGATTACTTCGAGACTTTTGATGAAACAAAGTTGATGGTGCATGCAGACGATGGAGTCTCATAATTGGCGCAGTCGCTACTAGTAGTAGTACAGAAGAAACATTTTTTGGGAATCAGGTCATGACCAACTAACTAACTCGGCGTCAATCAGGCTGTTTTCGTACTTCGGCCTCGGTCATGACTCGGAAGCTCTTTACCTCTTGATGAACTGCAGCCTTTTATGACATTCAGAGAAGCGCACTACTTCGCTTCTGTTCACCTTCGCGTGTATAAATTCGGGATGACACGGTTTTTCGTCTTACTCGCGGAGAGGATTATTTCACCCTTCTGGCACCACGCCGTTCACGATGAAGCATACACATTCCTTTACATCTCTCCTCGCGCTCGTATCGCTGGTCGCCGGCTCACCGTTTCAGCAGCAAAACACTCGTGGCTTACGCCTGCCACTTGAGCGTAAGAACAATCAAGTTGATGTCGAGAGTCTCCAAACACACCTTGCACAAGTCTCCGCGTTTGTGCACAGCTTCACTTCCTGTTCACGAGTCTGACCGATGAATTCAGGAAGTACCGCCAGGGATTCGCAGCGTATGAGGCCAATGAGGGACATGCCCACCCGTTGAGCATGCCATCTAGCAAAAAACCGATAGAGCGAGGATCTGGTGTTGTTCCCTTGATGGCTCAAAGTGTCGAGTTGTGGTATGCCTCGATTGATGTTGGCTCGCCGGCAAAGACTTTCACAGGTGCGTACGTATTGCCATTCCTTCGAGGCAATACTAAGTAATATCCAAAGTGTCCATTGACACGGGTAGCGCGGATCTCTGTAAGTTATTTCTCTGGTCCTGGATTTTTACTCACCCTTCCCCACTCAGTTCTTCCTTCCACCGCTTGTAAAAGTAGCTGCGACGGTCACAATAGATATGATCCATCCAGTTCCTCAACAGCTGTCGATCTCCACAGGGATTTCGTACTCACCTATGGCGAAGGCGAAGTTGCGGGGGAACAATTTGCTGACGACGTGGTAATTGGAGGATATGAGGTAATTATTTGGGGCTCAAATCATACGCGCGTATACTAACCATGACCAGGCTAAGGGTCAGACTCTCGGAGCTGCGACAGTCTATTCTTCAGATTTCTCATCGAAAAATTTTCAACCTGACGGGCTTGCCGGCTTTGCATTCGAGTCTTTATCCGGATACCCAGCACCTCCGCTCTTTCAGACTCTCGTGGAAAGCGGACAGTTGCAGGAAGCTGTGTTTGGTGTCAAGCTTTCCGCCGCCCCCGGTGGTAGCGAACTGTATCTTGGAGGAACCAACACGGCGCTGTATCAGCAAGGCAATCTATCTTACACACCTGTAACTTATGCAGGCTACTGGGAAGTCACACTCGATCAGATATCTCGAGCTGGCATCCCTGTGGGGGAACCAGAGGCCTCATCCATTATCGACACGGGAACAACTTTAATTGTGACGAATATGGATAGTGCTGTGTCCTATTTTGCTGGCATTCCTGGTGTTTTATCATATTCTAGTGAATCTCAGGTGCTTTATTCAAGTCAGTTTCAATACAAGGTTCTTTATACCCTGCAGGCTAACGCCAACATATTCAGTTCCATGCAATATCATTGAAAACTATGCACCGACCCTCACTTTCGGAGGACATCCGTTTGCCGTGTCCGGGGACACATTCAATCTCGGGCCTCTCGAAGAGGGATCCAGTGACTGTCTGGCTGGCATCGCAGGCGCGGAGGACATTGGTAAGATTTTGTGGACATGGATGATGTGCAGTGCTCTGATACAGGCTTGTTATATTAGACTTCTGGATCGTGGGTGATGTATTCTTGCAGAACGTGTACTCAATCTTTGATATGGGTGGATTGCGAGTCGGGTTTGCGGAGCTCGCATAAGGCTTATTAGGGCATCTGATGAAAGCTGTGTGAGGAGGTTTGAGTCGGATATTTGGCTGATTTTTTTTCATGGGTGTTATGTACGGACTTTTGACAGTACTGACTACTAATCATATTACTGTGCATTCGTATACGCATGTGCCACAGTTTTTAGGAGCCGCGGGGTTTGAAAAGATCATGATGGTGACTTTGCCCAATACTAGATGTACTTGAAAAACTCCATGGTCTCCAAGGCATACTAGTAGGCTGTCGAATGTTTAGTTCCAGTTTTGTCTTTTTTGGAGAGCCATGAGACTGGCGGCACCTGGCCTCCGATTGCAGGCTAGTGGATCCGGAGCCTCATGCTAGCAAGCGATGTCATATCACTGACGACCCTCTCCGAGCATCGAATAGATCAGCAGCTAGCGAGCACCAGCAAGGCCATGGGTTACGGCTTTAGTCACTCATTTTGTTGTACGTGACGTCAAAGAACACCCCCTCTTTTATACATTGCTATGGTATTCAACGAATGTACAGTTACAGCCATTCTATGCAAGAAAATTGCGTAGCTGCACTGGTCAGTAGTCAAAGCCACGCAGTGGTGAAAATAGCATCTTGATTTGTACGTTGGTATTGTGGATGGCGCCAACACAGATGCCGGCTCTCTACCTCCGCATTTACGCGTGAGCGACCCGAGTAGAAGTGGTTCTAACTTCCAAGGATGAAGAGAACAATAATTAACAACGTACAGCTGTGAAAATATCAGTGCTCTTTTTGATCGACCACGCGTCTCGTTCTTGCCTCCCAACGCAAGATGAAGTTGTCATCCCCCTTTACCTCTCTGCTAGTTCTTGTCTCTATTGCTGCAGCATCGCCCGCGCTTAATGGCCGTGGTGAAGGTGTTATTCGGTTTCCTCTTACCCGTACTAAGAGTGCTGACGTCGATGGGCATGTTGACACGAGTGCTCTCTATGCGCAGCTCGTTCGCGTTTCGAGGTAAGTTCCAAGCGATTTCTTCATAGCCCTCAACCACCGTATTGATGGCTTAAAATCCCTATCTTTCAGCAAGTATCGTCATACTTTTTCTGCATTCGAAGCCAATACCGGTTCGGCTCATCCTTTGAGCGGAAAGATGATGTCCTCTATGAGTGGTGACGGTGATGTTCCGCTAATTAATCAGGGAACTGATCTGTGGTATGGCGAAATTGATTTGGGTACTCCGAAACAGAAATTCAACGGTCAGAGGATCTTACTGTCAGCATAGAACGAACATTTTTTGCTCACTGAACTTTGTCTAAAGTATCCATCGACTCGGGAAGCACGGACCTTTGTAAGCACATACACTTGATAGGAGATTCGTCTTGATCTGAGGCTATTTTTTGATTAGTCCTTCCATCCGTCTCCTGCGCGGATTGCGCAGGACACAAGATGTACAATGCTGTCCAGTCTTCTACAGCCAAGGACAAAGGAATCCCCTCCGTGCTGTCGTATGGTCAAGGTCAAGTAGGAGGAGATGAATTTAGCGATGATGTGTTCCTTGGTGGCTACGAGGTGACGCAATAACTCTTTCTTACATTGCGAGGACTGATTTTTGTTGCTAAGGCCTTGGACCAAACATTCCTAGCTGCCTCCTGGTACTCCGTCGATTTCGCGTACCCGAATTTCGAGCCTGACGGTCTGGCTGGTTTTGCTTTCGAGAAAATATCTGCTCTTGGGGCAAAGTCAGTTTTTGAGACAATAAGTGACAGTGGCGTACTCCCAGAAAGCGTGTTCAGTGTCAAACTTTCTTCTACATCGGGGGAGAGCGAGCTCTGTATCGGAACGACGAATACCAATCTCTACGTCGAAGACACGTTGACATATACGGCCGTCACAGAGGAGGGGTACTGGCAAGTGAATCTAGAGGCAGTTTCGCGAAATGGCTCTACGGTTGCCAGAAACAACGCATCTATTATCGATACCGGGACTACGTTTGTCGTCACGAGTGATGTTTCAGCAGAGGCGTACTACAAGGATATTCCAGGCTCAAGCAGCAGTACTCAGGGGGAAATAACATATTATACCAGTTTGCCTGATCCTTTGCAGTTCATGATCTGCGACTGACTTATCCCTAGTTCCGTGCGACACGATCGGGTCTTACACTCCGACATTCACATTTGGTGGGCGCGGCTTCGATGTTTCAAAGGAAACATTCGATCTTGGTCCGGCGAGCAGTGGGTCAAGCGACTGCTTGGGAGGTATTGCTGGGATGTCAAGTATTGGTGAGTAGTACTTTATCATGCGCAATGTACGCAAGCTAAGTCCCCCTTTTCAACCATCGTTGTAGACTTTTGGGTTATTGGGGGCGTTTTTCTGCAGAACGTTTACACAGTATTCGATAAGGGAAATCTTCAAGTGGGTTTTGCTGAACTGGCATAACCCTAAGCCTTTTCGTCCTTTGTGTTTAGTTATGGATTTGCCATAAGGACTTTGCATCAATGTCCTCGGTTTCGGTTGCAAATTTGGAACCTGCGTATCATATGTACCCTTAACTTCTACCAGGATTCACCATTTATAGTTCCCTTTTGTCGAACACCAGCCAAGTAATGTGCCCTGGTACGAGACGAGAAATGCCTCGACCTCCCACGATCTGGACCCCGATCATACCGACATCAACGTTAAATGAATAGGCTTGGACATGGACTGGAATGACAGCAATTGAGGCACTTGTTTTCAACCATTTCAACGCTGGTGCTCAAAACAAAATCTTACCTGAAAATTTATTCGCCTTTTCCCCATTTTTTTTGCAGGAAGCTATGTATTCTAGGGCGCGCTGCTGAAACAGTCAAGGTAGAATGCTGATTTTGACATACGTATGTCACTGTGTATATCTCATACCAAAATTTGGCGCTAATATTTGCATCTTGTCCAATCGTCGCATCATCCTCAAAATTCAAATTCCCGCACACCCCGGAATCTCCAAGGCCTGACTTTGCCAATTGTGGAGAGAAAGACCTCTGGGCTCTGAGGAGGATATATGTTCCAGATTAATTAAGGTAGCCACCGTAGCATTGGAGACTCCAGTGCGATTGGAACCTGCAATTGCAAGTAAGACTGACCCGATGAGACTTTGGTAACGAATTGAACGACCAAGTTTAAAGATGATTGTGCGTTATCACTCATCCATGCAGATATGATGTTACACATAACGTTGGCGGCACTGAGTCCAGGCATGGTCCGATGGATGCAATCATTATGTTTTCTACTGATCCTCGGCATTCACATATCAATAATATAGTAGTACGGCTGTTTTAGTAGCGACCTAGATCCGATGATCGAGGAAGGGCGGGGCCATTGAACACATGTTTATCATAGTTTAGAAAACTCTAGATGTGTAATTGTCACTTCGCGAGAAGTCATACGTATACATTATGATACACACCGGCATCTCTCTGCTCTGTTCTAGCTAGTCCAACACTCCGTGCACGTGTAGTCCGCGTGAGATCTTCACGATGACACCTTTGCGCGACCCACAATTCGAAGTTTGCATTTCATGGCTGTGGCCCGTGACGCAGAGCTCGAAACATCAGTACTGCAGTCATCACCAATAACTTGGAGCTCGGCATTTTGCTTGTGGCCATTTCCCAGCTGAGGCAGTGCGATGCACAATTTGTGAGAAAGAAACTTGAAGTTGGTGTTGGGTGTGATCATCGAATTTGAAACTTCCGTCGGAATTGGTGTGGTCATTGACAGTGTAGGATTTCTTGGTTTGGAGTCGTCTGACACAGCTTCGACTCTTCGAGGCAATAGTCTGATTGTCGTCGAAAGTCCTGATCAAAATTCATGTGCGAGGACGAGACAAGAACACACAATCCAACGACGTTGTGTCGCGAATGCATGCAATCGTTTGAACTGAGCAAGACTCGCAACAGCCTGCCGTTATCGTTAGAAAGCAGAGTTGACAGACAGTGAACAATAGCATATGCTGACTAGATAGAGCTGTTCACGGATGGTCTTGCGCAGTTGCACCGTATTTAGAGTTGGTCACTATGATGACACGTAAAGCTAAACCTTAGCGAAGAACCAATGATACACTCAAAGACCTTGAGGAGAGTGACATAGAGATGCTTGGTAATATACATGAGTCATGATGATATCGAGCTCAGCGCAGGCGAGAGTAGGGATGAAATCTGCTACTGTGTCGTGGGGCCAGCTTGTCATAAGTGGAATGATGAGGTGGTGCCTTTGCAGAAGTCGTGAAATTAATCTGCGTTCGCTTCGACTGAGAGGAAGCAGTTTGCTCTGAGCGAGCTTTTTGCAATGCGGCTTTGAGGCAGAGATACAGACGCCCATATACATCGCCGAGAACCACGAGAGAATAAATGACCATGGGACAATTTGTAGAACAAATGGCCAAGTGCGAAGAGGTGCCAAAGGCGAGGGCATGAACAACTGTTATGATAGTGAGGGAGTTGACGTACCGATGCTGTCCGCAAACCATTCAGGCCGGATGTCATCTGGATCCCACATATCCTTTGGAAAATTCGTTGTGCGCTCATCAACATCCACGAATTCTACCAGCTTAGCATATAAATGGGGATTGCGAAAGGATCGGTTGGACATAAGCGAATCGTTAAAATGCTTGGGATCTTCGGAATCTTGCTTTAAAGCGTGAAACTGTGCAAGTTTAGTCTAAGGAACGATCAGAAAGATCCCCGTAAGTTAGAGCTCAGTCGCACCTGAATCGCCGGGTCATAGGGAGACAACGACGCTGGCGGAATGCCCCAGTCTGCGAAACCAGGAATCGGCGGTGGTCTCAATAGTTGTCGGAGGTGAGAGATTTCATCAGCCTCCTCTGGAGATCCAGTTTCAACTTGTTCCGTATTCGGTAACGCATCGGGAATCGACGCTGGACTGAAAGCCCGAAGGCTTTCTGAGCCGCCTATGATCTCATCTGATACATGAGCACGAGGGTGACCTCTCTGCTGCGCAGGTCGACGAATGATCACTTGAGACTTTGGCAGCAGGCGGGCTGTGTTGTTGGCTGGGTCCATCTTCAACACGGCACATATATGTTATACGGTACGTACCATCTGACAATGGGTTTGATACACTCTTCAGCGCCGTATCCTATCTCATGAAGAACGACAGCCAACAAAGAGGGAAACGATTGCACGAGGCTGCGATGAAGAATCTCTTACATTATTTAAATATATTCCCACACTGGTCTTCGAGGATGAAGCGACCTTCTCCTCCGAGTCACTTTGTGAGTCGTCTCCATATGCGTAAAGACCTTTGAATATAAGTATAACAACATCAAGTTCAAGAGCATTATGCTCACCGTTCATGAGAGTGAAGGACAAGGGTAGATTGAAGTATTTTAGAACTCCGCACCACATTCCTTCTGCGGAGTTGTTTGAATGTTTAGACTGTGCTACTGCACTTGTTCAAGTCAGTATTGCGTTCTCCATGCGTTTCCAGCTGCTTCCTCAGGCCTGCCTGCTAGTATGTTTCATGACATGGGTGGTTGGCTCATTTGGCTCTACCGCGTCTGCTGGCGAGCGCACAGCCGATTTCTTCGGTAGACATGATTCGGGTTCAGGACACACCAATAATTGGGCAGTCCTTGTGTGCGCATCTCGATACTGGTTCAACTACAGGGTGAGCACAATCGTATCGCCATAGACCTCCATTTCTGAGACTATGTGCTACAGCATATGGCAAATGCCCTTGGAATGTAACGCACCCCATCCCCGGAGTTAGTTGCTCACTACCTGATGCACCTGTCAGGTATCGTACTGTCAAGCGCCTTGGGATTCCAGACTCCAACATCATCCTCATGTTGGCGGATGACGTAGCCTGCAATGCAAGGAACAAATTTGCTGGCAGTGTCTATGCAGAAGCTGGCAGGCATTTAGACTTGTACGGCGAGAACATCGAGGTAGATTATCGTGGATATGAAGTAACTGTGGAGAACTTCATACGCCTATTGACAGGTATGAACGGCCCAGTATTGATTGGAAATCATCTAAAGTGTTGCAGGTCGGGTGGATCCCTCTATGCCACGGTCAAAAAGACTTCTGACAGACGACCGCTCAAACATATTCGTCTACATGACTGGGCATGGAGGAAACGAGTTCCTTAAATTTCAAGACCAAGAGGAAATAAGTGCATTCGATATTGCTGACGCATTTGAGCAAATGTGGCAGAAGAAAAGGTGAGATTTCCTGTTATGTTGTCGTATCCGAAGCTCATGATGGACCAGATACAATGAAATCTTATTCATGATTGATACCTGTCAAGCAAATACCATGTACTCTCAATGTTACTCCCCTAACATTCTCGCCACTGGGTCCTCTCAGATTGAAGAGAATTCTTACTCTGTGAGAATTCCACACTTCGTTTTGCTATGAAATGCTCATCGTGGATCTAGTATGAAAATGACAATGACATTGGCGTCTCTGTCATTGATAGCTATACACATTACGTCCTCAAATTCATGGAAGGAATAAATAAGACGAGCCAGACATCTATGCAAGATTTGGTACTTTGCTTTATCATCGGTCCAATGCGCATGTTTATTCTTCATGATGACAGTTCGATTCATATGACCCGGTGAAGATATACTCTCATCCAGGCATCCGGTCTGACCTCTTCCGCCGTCCCTTGGACAGGACGCTTATTACCGATTTCTTTGGAGGCGTCGCACAAGCTGAAGTCTTCCCATTGCAGGACATTGTGGGCTCAAGTAACCATCATGAAAATGATTCTACGCCCCCTACCTCCCAGAAGCCAGACGCACCGTCTGTACCGGTGGTGTCGACGACGACTGTCATTTTCCCCCCGAGACTGACAGGCGAGACGCATGAATGGGATGCCTGGCGGAAAGAAGTCAGGAAATGGACCTCCATCTTTGTCGTAGGATGTCTTGTATCCTGGGTTTCTTTTGTGCGGTGATGCTATACCGCTTTCCCCGATTTTTCCTGAGTCAGGGGCCGTGAAACTCTTACAGCTTCCATGTTTGAATATCACTACGGGTGGGCTCAGATGCACTAGATGCGCGCCCTGAGCGCCATTTGGAGGAGGTTGGAGGAGCTGTCCATTTAATGAATCAGTCTAAGATTAACACTTCCCAGTGCGATGGTATTGAGACGGAGTCCAGGGGGGACTTCATTGCAGGTGTGAACGTTTGAACCACGAACAATCAAACTCAGAATTTGAAAAGAGATAGCCCAAAAAAAGCATGGGTTCAAGTTGCCATAATCTAGACTCAGATGATCACAACTTGCATCCCTCGTTAACGTGTTGACGTTGTACCCCCATTTAACTACCAGAAATTCCGAACACAAAACGTTACTACAGTACTGCTACCATGGAACTTTTTGTCCAGTATAATCTATGAATTGTCCTGCATCCTTTGCTGTGACATTTTTCACAACTTGGATGATGCCAGCCACGCTTTCATGCGCCTCCAGCACTGCGTTGCTCCCTCCCATATCTGCAGACACATGGTATGACTTCCAAAATGAAACATAATATCCGGTGCTCACCAGTCTTGACCCAACCAGGATCGACTAGGAATGGAGTCAGGTCTGGGCGCTCTTTTGCAAGCTTGTAAGTCTACGCAGTCGTGAGTATGATTTTCAATAACATAATGATCTGCATTGGCACACATACCAACATATTGAGCCCATATTTACTGATCGAATATGATGTGTGTTCTCTTCCAAAGTCCGTGCCTATGCTTGCCAATGCAGACGACACATTTGCAATCACTTGTCTGTCGCCCTGCTCGATCAGGGGAATGAACGTCTTCATCACCAGGGCAGGACCTGCTACATTGGAGAGAAATGTTGATAACAGATCGTTTGTGTTAAGTGTTGTCGTCCTATCATCTTGTGGAGCCTATTGACAATGACAATGGTTCGGACCTCAAGAAGATATCATTCATAATGCATTATCACTCACGACGCCAGCATTATTGACCAAATAGTCGAGCCCCCTTCCCTGCAAGATCCCTGCAACTTCGTCTTTTGCACTGACGATAAAAATTTCGTCTGTGACATCCATCCGAACGACATGTAGCGTGCCATTTGTTGAAACGGAATCACCCAATGCAAGCAATGAGGTCGCTGATTGTGGGCTTCGGCAAGTAGCGAAGACAACTGCGTCAGCCGAGGCCAAGAGCTGTTTAGTTAACTCGAGGCCAATACCTCGTGAGGCACTACAGGCCATAGGGTGACCGGTGAGCTTTTATGTGCGCATATATATTATACCTTACCCAGTTATGAGCCACGTAGACGACATTGACATTGGCGAAAAAATGATTTTCAGGTAGTTCGACTGAGCGTAGAAGCCTGACCAATTTATAGTCTGCAAGTCGTCATGATCACCCCACCGCCCCCGAATGTTTGTCAAATGGTAATATGATATCATTGGTATGCGGACCCAGCTGCCGTGCTCCGCCGTGGCAGGATCTTATACGGTGCCTGCGGAGTAACGGGTCTATATATGTACTTCTCATTCCTCAATGAGGGTCACCGTCTCGAAGCGTCCGCGATATGATGCAAAGGCTGGTACTCGGTAACTATCACTATTGCCAGTTGGACGATGAGCGGCGCGTACTTTGTAGTGCTCGATCAGGCAATTACAAGGTCTACCCATCCAGCAGAGGAAGAACAGTAATTCAGAACTCCAAGTCGATCATTGGGCTACCAGTCACCGTGACCAAAATCTGCATATTACGAGCACGGAGCATCCGATCCCGTGGAAGCTTTGCATCGATGCCATGTGCGCACTCCACTTGAGCCCCTTTGTTTCTCCAGCTGGCAGTTTGGGAACAGCCTCACCCAGTGTGCGGTGCATAGGAAACAATCAATACATTCTAGGATCGCATCAGGAGTCTGACATTGGTCTTACTGCTCAACTCAGTGGACCAGCATGTGCTTTTGGACACGATATTTCAGACCTAACCATTGGAGTCACGTACTAGGCATACATTGCTTCCGGAGCCATTTTAACGCAACATAATGGTTGGTTCCAGTTTACATGTCAAGATTTCATGACACTGCCAACGATCCTCGAGTCGGTGGTCGCACGACCTACCCCGCCAATGACATCCTACACGAACAGCTCCGACCTGATATTCAACTACGATATAACACCACCGTCCATATTTTGGATCACGAGGATCTGACACGGACGCGCTGCCATTGTTTGACACGAGTACTTCATCGCTGCCACCTGCATGTGCACGCTGAGCTGCTCTAGTAATACTTCCGAATCTGCGGCGGCCAATGTCGGCTTCAGAGATTATATATCAGTTGCGCGCAGTAAAACTTCACATACAAGCAAGATGACAACTATTATAAGATCTTTATATGCTGTCTGTATGTAACCTTAGAATAGAAAAATCGGCAAATCTCATTCTCCCATCCACGAGGCTAGAGCGATCCGGCTGCAATCCGGGTGTCCCTTCATAATTTCAGCTTTGCGAAACCGACCTCAGTGTTGCCGACATCGAAGATCGTGTACACGTTTTGCAAAAATACATTGCCAATAATCCAGCGTTCTTCTTCAATGCTTGAGCTTGACACTGTGGTATTCATTTATAGCAGACGTACCTCCAATCCCAGGCATGCCAGTAAGGCCAGCGATGCAATCTGTAGAGTTTTCGTGAACAGGCCCCAGGTTGAAAGTGCTTTCCGAGACAGGGAACAACTGTCCGCCGAATTTCAAAGTTGGTGTATAATTTCCGATTATATCACAAGGAACTGCATTAGATCTATCAGAGCGACTACCCAAAGCTGAAGCATAACCAACCTGTCCAAATGTCATCAACGGCCCTTGCGCCCTTAATGTCATCGTAGTACTTCATGGCATTTTCTGGTTTCGTGACGATGAAGGCTGTCCCCGTGTCCACAATAGCCTGTGCTTTGCCAGTAGGGACCATCATATCCTCTCCATTCCGGGAGAGCCCGTCGAGTTGGATCTGCCAGTATCCTTTCACTGTGACCGGGACAATCGTAAGAGTGTCTGGTTGATACATTGACGGGTTTGATCCCCCGACGCGAAGCTCGCTTTTGTCCTTCTGCTTGGATAAAGAGACTCCGAACACGTTCTGATGTAGATCATTGCTGTCCAGGAGCGTCTGGAAAAGGGGCGTGGCACCGTATGAAGAAATCTCTTGGAAGGCAAACCCAGCGAGTCCGTCAGGCATATCAGAAGTGGTAAAGTCAGGATAGTACGTGTCTGCGGCACCGAGCGTTTGATTGATAGCCTGGTGAGTGGGTTTTGAATGAACAACATGATTTGATTGCAATTTGTCTCCTGACGAACCTTGTATCCAGCCAACTCCACCTCGTCTGTGTATTCATCTCCGCTCATTTCCGTTCTGTTTCCATACTTCACAACGAACGGCGTATTAAGGTCGAGAGACGTCGCTGACGATGTGGCATTGTACCGCCGATGACCGGCGCAGGAGAGACCACATCGCACGGAACAGATGATCAAGTCTGCGGAGCCAGTGTCGATTTGCACTTGAGTAGTATTAGCACAATGGATCGTAGATATTCAGGCGACTGAAATCCTTACCTGTGAATGTTTCCGGAGGCTCTCCAACTGCGATGGAGCCATACCATAAATTGACGCTCTGATCCTTTAGGGGGACAGATTTTCCGTCATCAGATGGAGACCGTTCGCCGAGTTTGTAAGGAGGACCGCGATTGCTCAAGAAGTGAGGCGAGCCTGTGTTCAGCGCATAATTGCGCGAAGTGACGTCGTACTTACTAAGAAATGTCAAAAACCGCGTTTCCGCTAAAAATCGACGAACATACTAAGAAACGGTCGTGAGATGTGCCTTCACGTCTTCTATGGTTGTATCTCTGGATATTCTACTGAGCGGGATACTGATGGAAGTTTTTCCGTAGACATCTAGAGGTGATGCCACAACGAGAGAGACGAGATAGTAGAACGTCAGTAAAGCTGTGGAAATATGCATGACGTTGACCTGATAATCTCAGAGCGAGTCGGTGCTTGCTTTTATGGTTCGAGGCAGGCCATGCTACCTGGCCATACATACACGCGGCAGAGACGACTAGGCCACGTTTTCCAACCGCCTGACAGGATGTGAAGTATGATATCTGTCAGGATACCTCATATCCTACACGAGGATGGACCGAGGTGCCTAGTTGCTCGGAAGAGATGCGGGCAGCAATGACTTGAGCGTGGCACGAAAGACAACCCTGTCGCCTCTATCCATACAAGGTCCAATGAAATATTGTCAACATACAATGGTGATACAAACTTATATACATCACTTGGAAAAAGCCTTCAGTATTCAAATATTCATTAGTCGATGCGAGTCCCGTTAGAATGCATGCACCACTCCAACACAGCACAGGGCGGCCACAAGCCATCCGGCTCGTTACCCGCGTCTTGGAGGAGCAATGCCACAACACCATGGGGCGGAACAGCATGCGCCGTGAAGTTGCGGAATGCAGTGCCGTTGTCTGTATGCGTCCAAAGATCCTAGACAGAGAAAGCAATTCAGAAGGCCGCGGACAGCCTGCATGGTTGATGAAACTTACCCGGACAGTGTATTGTCTGCCAGCTCGGATCCACGGAGATTCAGTCAGCCTGAAGAACATGTCGGCGGGTTCGTCCAGTGTGTTCAACTGCATGAAATTTTAACAATTTTTTGAAAAACGCGTCTCAAAGAGAGCACGCACGAGCATGAACACCGTCCCGTTCTGACTCTCCCCACTCCAATATTGTGCAGGATGGGTGTTATTGCTGACCCAATCAGGCTATCGGTGCAACGTGGCATCAACGACGTGGCCATCAATTGACTGTAAATATGACTTACATTGATGCCCCACCGGAAAGGTGAGATACTAGTGCCTACAACCGAGTCTTGATGAATCGCAATTATTTCTGGATTGGTCAGAATCTCAATGGTTTCTTTGGTAGCAGAAGCGAGCTAAGTTGGATGTACATGAGCTGACGGTTCGTCGGCAGGGATCGGGCTTACATGAGTGCCAATAAGTAAAGGTGACTTCATGAGCGCCCACGCAGTGAAATGGGACTTTGCTTCTTCGTACGTCAGGGGGCCATTACCACTGTCGATCGTGAGGCAATAACCAGACTCGGACTCTCAATAACGTACACTTCAAGCTACAAAAACTCATGTCAGCGCAGGCAACAGCACCGCAGAACATGACTGACGATATCCATGTCATTGTGGCCGTAGAAATCAGTTGCCCAAGTATAGAACGAATTCCTGAAAGATGATATGAATTACTCTAGGATAGGCAACGCGGCTTCCTTACTGGTTTAATATTTTGACGATTGATTGCCAGTTCGGGTCTTGCCCACCAATCAGTTGCATCCTCAGTGGAAAGTTTCAGGGGGTTCAAATGCTTACCAATATCGTCGGTCGTCTAAAGTATTTGTTAGCTTCGAGGAAATTGTGATACGCGATCTATCTCACCCTCCAACTTTGCCCGTATCTGCGGGCCCAAGTCCAGCCTTGCTCCTGCAAACACAGTCCATAATTCAATAATTGCGACGAAGTGGAGTCTCACCCTTCCCCATTGGCACATGGACAGAATTAAGGGCGGTGTACCAGAAGACAATGAAAAATCAGAAATGGCGTTTGCCATACGTTCGTATCCTGGACCCATCGGTGAGGATTCTGACAGGGGCGAAGAACACAAGTACATACTTCCCATAATATTCTCCCGAGTGATGTTATCGAATGGAACTGATGCATATTGAGCAATCACGAACTGGGCACAGTGTGAGTCCACGTACCAGCACAATTATCGTATCTGTTGATAATTACCATCAAGAATAGCTGCTCAAATTATATGTCGAGACTTACTTGAGGTAGTCAAAACCCCAGTCATGAAAGCGTTTTGCGTCTCTGCTTGATATGATTATGATGTAATGACCAAGAACGGATTTGCTTACCTTGCCTCATTTTGGAATGAGCCAGGGTACAGCTGGCACGTGAACCAACCCGAATCACTGTACTGTATGACAGAGACACGGTCAGGGAGAGCACAGGAATGAGGCAGGTCCTTACAATGCCAGCTTTCCTACGTGCGCCAAAAAAATCTCAGTAGGATTTTAGATATATATGTATAACATCGTACGCACAGTCCAAGTTTATGAATCTTGTCTGTAAGGGCCTTCATTCCAGACGGAAACTTCGTCGCGTCTGGCCGTGGATGTCAATATATGGACCGTTAGGGGAAAATAGCGGAACCTTCAACGATATCTCCATCATCGTTTCTGCTTCTCTCTGAGTAACAGTCATCAATGTTGACATGAGTATACCCAGCGTCCTAGTGGTGATACTAATTTCAGCCACCCTGAGAAAGGCCGAAGGCGAACGATACTTGCTGCTAATTTGAGCGATTTCATAAGCTGTGCGGTTTGCAAGATGAGGTCCTCATCTATGTCACACTGGAAAATCTGAGTCAAAACCTTCAGAACTAGCCCCGTAACACTCACATGGTATGCGTTCCAAGCTGCCCGTGAGACGCTAGGTCAGTATTACTAACTTTTCGGAACATGGCAGCGTACTGTTGTAGCCCATCACTGGTCACCACATGAGGTGAACGAATTGGCGAATACTGGAACTTGAAAAGACGCACCTGGTAATTTAGCTACTCGGTTGTCCAGTGCAGCAGCAGGAGCGGGGTGAAGGATGTCTTGACGATGGGCGAGGTATGTGGCGAGGTATGTGACATATCCCAAAATTGCAGCCAAGGTAAATGGAATAACGACAATGAACGATCTGTAAAGTGTCGAGCGAGCTTATGAACGTAGAAATGGTCAGCATTCACTGCCTCCCAATGAAGCCTCGAGAATTGACATACCAGTATACGTTGGGCCTCCAGCTCCATAATTAATGAGAGGATTTTTTTGAAGATGCGGATCTCCTGGCTTCATAGTTGGATGATATGACGGTTGGGGCTGTCAAAGTAGTGGGCGATAATATTGTGGGGAAAGTTGGGGTAAATTCCGTCTGTATAAACCACGGAAGCAATTGATGCGGAAGCCTTGTGTGTCACCGCCCCATGGGATATAAATAAATTGATATGTAGGGAAAAATGCTGCATGGTGAATTCGAGGAGCAAAATATCAGACTCGACGTTGATGGTTTCGGCAGCACACTAACAAGTCAGCATGTCTCCAGTATTGCATACAAGACCCCAACAAGACCCACTCAGTTGGCCCATTAGTGGCCTCAGAACCCAAATTATTTCGAAACTTGTCACTACATTGACTAGAGCGCTATGTTACAACAACATCCGTTTTGCCCACCTCGGCATCGCGATGCACTCCCGTACATTCTCAATCCCACTCAGCCAGCTAATCAGTCGTTCAAACCCCAGCCCATAGCCCCCATGAGGTGCACTCCCGTACTTCCTCAAATCCACGTACCATCTGTATTCTTCCTCCTTAAGTCCATGCCTCTGTATAGCCTCGATCAAATGAGAGGACCTCTCTTCTCTGAGTGACCCACCCACGAGCTCGCCGATGAAAGGAACTAGAAGATCAAAGCACGCTACAGTCTGCCCATCATCATTAGCTCGCATATAGAAAGGCTTCAACGAGGTTGGGTAGTCTGTGACAAACACAGGCCCACCGACAAGTCGTTCCGAAAGCCAGTGCTCATGCTCGCTTTGCAATGCTCTCCCCCAAGCAGGCTCGAATTCGAATCCTACTCGAGAAGAGGCATGGTATTTCTGCAACTCCTTGACAGCATCAGTGTATGACAAGCGTGTCCAATGGTTCCCTGGGCGCGACGCATCTTCCAGAGATCTGAGTTTTGTCCCGTCGCCATCTTTCCAAAGGAGTGCATTTTCTGATTGACATTGAAGAAGGACATTTTTGATAGTCTCCTCAACCACATAGCATACGTCCCCGACGTGGTCAATAAAAGCCCATTCAGCTTCGAGCATCCAGAATTCCGCGAGGTGCCTATTCGTCTGAGAACGTTCTGCACGGAAGCAAGGAGAAAGTGTGTAAACCCGAGACAGGGAAGCAGCAAGGGCTTCTAGGTGAAGTTGTGAAGACACAGTAAGATATGCTGGCTTCGAGAAGAACTCGGATTGTACACTCGAACCGGGCAATTGTCCTGAGGAAGGGGAGGAAGAAACGGGCGAAACACGAAACGTTTCACCACCACCCTCACAATCATTTGAAGTCAGAATGGGCGTGTGCACGTAGTGGAAGTCTTGGGCCTGTGTTTAGACATGTCAACAACAGGGCAGAGGATGGGATGTCTGTTAGTACCTCATAATAACTATGTAGCGTCCGAAGGACAGAGTCACGCAGACGGAGCATAGCAGCACTGATATCCGTTCGGGCCCTCAGATGAGCATTGTCCCTTAGAAATTCCACGGGTAAGGCTTGCTTCTGGATAGGGTAGGCCTTCACAGAGTTTCAATTGGCAAGTTTTTATCCGTCGATAACACGTACCTCCGGGTTACACTCGCCTAAGACATCAACCGCTTCGACATGCAGTTCATATGATTGTCCGCGGCCCAAGCTTTGGACTAGGTTGCCACAAATGCGGACACTGGCACCATTAGTCAAGCTGGGGGACAGTATTATGAACTTTCATCTTCCAAAATGCCTTGAGAACATACTTGTGTGGGGTAGCGTCTGGCTTCAAGACTGCTTGCAAGCCGGAAGCACAACTTCCATCGTTGATCACCGCGAAAGTGACATTTTTCTGTCTTCGGACAGATTTGATCCAACCACTCAATTGTACTTTAGTTTCCTGGCTAGTTGGTTGCGGGGAAGACAGTAGCTGTCGGATCGTTGGCGGCAATGTTGAAGTCGACGCAAAACGGCGCAGGAGCATGGAAGAAACTTGCACAGCCACACCTGTCCGCGAACAATTTTTTGTCGTGATTTTGTGGCAATAATATCTGCGAAATGACACGCGAAGCCTGCAGCTGGAAGGGTAACTCATAGATAATTGGTACAAACCGAGCAAATGTGTAGCTCGGTGCAATATTTTGGCATTAACAAAAAAAAAACAGAAACGCGATATACAGAGGACGATGCGATACGAGCAAGATATTTTCGGGTCTGAACCATCAGAAACCCCTTCCTCGTCCCCTTCCCCTCCCTCGGCCGCCGCGCCCACGGTCAACCAATCCCCCTCGTGCGCGTCCCCTTCCGCGCGCGTCATCTTTCTTCCTGCCTTTGGGTTTTGGTGCGTCATCCACTAATAGTGTATCAAGAGGGAGGGCATCTGGAAGCACGAAGTAGCGTATATTGTTGCCGCGGATAGATAGGGAGTCGAGGGATGCAGGATCCCGGTTACGAGCTGTCATCTTGACAGTTTTAAGATGGGTATTCATCTGCATATCTACACCTATAAAAATAGTTAGATTTTGCGAAACTATGTCAATTTCGTCCATCTGACACACCAGTAATTGTGCCATGGACTACAGAGCCGTTCTTGAGCTCAATAGTCACGGTCTCATTATTGAGTTTCATCAAGAATCTGATGGAGACAAGGGTCAGCGCCCAATCTTTGTAATGCACAAAATGAAAGGCTTCTTGAAAATGTCAGACCAAGACGAAAGAAACGTCTGCAGTATTCACCTTACGAGCTTCATGGTGGATTGTGTCGGTCCTACAGCAGTACTAGTAGTAGATCGACAATCGAGTCGGCGCCCCTGTTGACCCTTGTTTGTGTAGTTAATATTTGGGTTAGATTTACCTTGTTTACTCAAGTTTGTCAGAGCTATAGTCGAAGTTACATTCCTCGCCTCCTGATTGTTTTTCATCTCCCGTAGGGTTGCAACTTGGACATTTGTAGGGTACGTTCACGGGACCGAGGCTCGGAGTTCACCAGACGACGAAAGAGGTGGCAATAAAGAGAGAGTGCCGCATTGCCAATCTGTTGTGATCAAATGACACCACGCATGAGCATTAAAAATATCTGCCTTAAAGTCTTTGCGCGTCACGTCATAATTCGTGAGAGTGGTTGTGTTCCAGTTCTTATTTTGAATCCGCAAGAATTGACCATGTGCTATATAGTAACCATATGAGAGAATGTCTTGTGGGATAAGTCACAGTAACTTGTGGTGCGGGAAAGCCAATTAATAACTTACTGCCAGCATGGCTGGTAGCTAGCGTTATTTCCGGCATCCGCTCATCACTATTATAAAACCAGCGCTGAGGATTTATGGCATACCGAATAGTGTCTGGTTCAACATCATTACTCCGCCCAGGATGTTCGTCACCGCTGTGTTTGGTGTACTTTCTGCAGCTACCTCTGCCAATGCTATCATGAACGGAGTTGGTAAATTACCTGGTCTGTCTCTCAGCTCTTCGCGATGCATCGATGCTTCATTGACATGTTTGACCATGATGCAGTGATGGGTTACAATGGTACGTGTTGTTAAAAGCGCAGGAGCTCGCCATTGACAATTAGCCCCTGTAACTGTCAGCTTGGAACGCCTTTGCAGTGAGTGACCATTCTCATCCGAGAATGGTGTTTTCATTGTAGTATTCAACAGTGCAACGTCAACGAGGATCTCATCATTCAGACTGCGCAATACATGAAGGAGTATGGCCTACTCGTTAGTATCATTTTACACATCATAATCAGCCAAATTCCAACTGATTTACTTCGCCATAGGATGTTGGCTATAATCACGTTAATCTCGACGATTGTTGGGCTATGAAGAATCGTAGCGCTACTGGCGAGGTCATGTCGGGTTTGTTCTCGCTGAAAACCATCACCATCATGTGCTAAGCAACCCTCATCAAAGATAGCATCAGGTTCCCAAACATGAACAACCTCACGGATCAGCTCCACGCTCTTGGTTTGTACGTGAACATGCATTCGAATGTCCATGGCTCGACACCATTCTCATGTACTTCCTAGTTACGCAGGCATTGTATGAATATTACTTTTGACGAGAAGATACTTTCTCATTGTCAGTTCTAGTATTCTGACTCTGGCTGGTTCACCTGTGCTAGATATCCCGGCTCCTACATGCATGAGGAACAGGACGCGATGACTTTTCAATCCTGGGGTTTCGATTATCTCAAGTGAGCACTACTCCTAAAGATGACTAGAAAGTCACTGACAACTCAATTTAGATATGATAACTGCGCCAGTAAGCATATCAGTGCCCATGAGCTACCGGACAATACCAATTATTCTCGTTCTAGTTCCATTTGACGAAATCATCCAGGAGGGCATGATCGGAAGTGAGTAGAAATCCTCTCACCTGAGTCTATTTCCTAAATATATTCGGTCATAGAGTACCAGCGTATGGCAGATGCTCTTGCTGCGGTGGCGGAGAAAACTGGCACTACCCTCATATTCAGTATGTGTGAGTGGGGCTGGGTAAGTCTTAACTCCAATACTCATTTGTTTTGTATCTCACGTATCCAACGATCCTTTCAGAGTCAAGTCTGGCTGTGAGTATCGATGTTGCGCTGAAAATCACTGTCTAACAGGAAACGTATAGGTGGGGTGCCCAGATTTCACACAGTTGGAGAGTTTGTCACCTCTCATTTAACCTCTGGCGACAAACTGACCGGGGATTTGCTTAGATAGATACTGATATTGCGCCTCAATGGAATTCGCTTTCCAGTATCATCAACTCGTCAGTCATTGCTTCAAGGAACTTCTATTTTCCTAATATTCAATACAGCGCATCGTTCATTACTCAAGCTACCAACCACTATGGACACAATGATCTTGACATGGTAGGCGCAACATCAAGCTCATTGTTTTAATTGGTTTATTATTCATATGACAGCTCGAAATAGGGAATGGAGACCTCACGTATGATGAAGCAAAGACCCATTTCACTGCGTGGGCTCTTGTTAAGTCCCCCCTGCTGATTGGCACCAACGTGGGTACTTTATTCATTCTCAACGACGCAACTCACCAGCGCTCCTCACACTTAGCTCGCCACAATAAGCCAGGATATGCTCAGCATCCTGAAGAATCAAGAGATCATTGCGATTAATCAGGACTCCATCTATGGCACTAGCATCTCGCCCTTCCGCTGGGGCATCAATGTACGTTACTGCCTTCTTGGAATTTTGCATCATACATATCGCTGGCTGAACAGCCTGACTGGACCTACGATGCAACACACCCTGCTCAATACTGGAGCGGTCCCAGTGAGAACGGAACAGTTTTCATGCTCGTACGTCTTTTCAGAACCTCGGTATCATGATGATTTCAGTATTAACACACTCCAGATCAACACTTTGAGCGAACCTGCTAACATGTTTTTCAACCTCACCGAATCACCTTGGATTCGCGCCGGGATTCAGTATTCCGTCCGGGTAGGCTCTCCCGCATCACGTATCACTTTGTAGTCGTTGCTCAACTTTTTGGGATAGGATTTGTGGACGCACACGGACAACGGCACCGCTGTGCGTAACTTCACGGCTATGAGCGTCCCCGCGCATGGTGTAGTGGCGCTGTTGCTCAAGGAAGATGGGAATGAACCCGCTGGGTTGGTTCCACCCTGTGCTGGCGAGGCTCTCTCACAATGCACTGCTGAGAATGGGACGAACTACTCATGAACCGCGCTGATCTTGCTCGTGACTTAGAAAGTAGCCACAATGAATGTTTCGCCCATTATCATTGCGGTTTGTTGGGTACAATATGATAGTCCAGTCACTTTAATTTGGCACTTATTGCTTTGTAGAGGGGTGCATATTGTCGTATGACTTGTTACAATGTGTCTAACGGATGTCAGACACCCATCCATTACTTAGAGTGTTGAAGAAACCATCCGCGAGTGCAATACCGAAGTTATACCTTCATACGTAGCTTCTAGTGTCTGGAAGTACTCCTCCGTGTTTTGATCTTGCATGTTGCCAGCGGGTACATCCAACGTAAATGATGGCTTGAAGTGAAGGTAACCAGAATACTCGGGGATATCAGCGTCCAGGGATAGTGGAATTCCGCCCTGTTAGGCACTGTCAACATGCCACGAGCCAGAATATGAGACTCGAACATACTGCCACAGAGGTGAGATATGTCCAAGCACGCGCAGCGTTGGGCGTATTATAACCACCTAAAGTTTAGGATTGTATACGAGAAAATGATCTGATAAGTACAACATACCTCCACCGAGTAACATTTTTTTCCCTTGCCATTCGTGAACGATGCGATGTATGCACCAGCCGAGCGAACCTTCGCCGCCCAAGGACCAGTTAAATGTTGCCATGGGATCACCCGCTAGGCCATCTAAACCACACTGAAGTATGATGAAATCAGGCCGAAAGATGTCCTTAACATGTTCGATGATGGGCCAAATACGGAGGAATGTTTTAGCGGATGCACCAGCTTTGAGTGGCACTGATAAAGTGAAAGGATCGAAGGTTGGATCATTGACGTCCGGAAGGGTAGAGAGGGAGGAAACAGGGAAAAAGCCTGGAGCTGTGTGATGAATAGATAGCGTCTAAAAATAATGAAAATTACAGGGATCACAAGTCGTCAATGACTCGAGATACACGCACAAGAACTTGGGCAGCAGTCGTGGAACCAGGTCTGTAGAAAGCTTGTGACACCGCATCTGAAAAATGAAGGTCGAGGTCGAGATACATCACACGTGGTTTCTTCAACGGAAGTGAAGAAGGTACTGTTCGTTTGAGGAAGAGGATAGCGAGAATGCAATCAGCTACGTAACAATAACCTGAAGCCTGAGCTTTTTTGGCGTGATGTCTGAATATGATGACACTGAGATTGCAAGGAAATTCTCGATAAACTGAGCCATTACATACCTTCCACCATCCCAGCAGATGGATACGTCCGAAACATCGTTTCTAATGACAGCTGCTCCGGTCAGGGTAGCTCCCGCGACTTGTGTGATATAGTCGTTGATTCCATGAAACATGGGGCAATCCTACATAGATGCACTGACACGTCGCGAAACGGCTTAATTTCTGTTTGGTATACGTACGTCTTCAAGCCCGAACTCTGAAGCTCCTAGCAGGTGCTGCGCATCGCTTGATTGGTTCATGGCGTATTCGAGATAGTCATGAGTGTGGTAAGCTAAGAGCTCTTTCTTGCCAGCAGGTCGTGGTCGCACAACCAGGAATCGTTGGGATGCTTGGTCAGTGCATGTTGTCAGAAGTCCATATGCCTGAACGAGTGAATAGACGAGGAAAGAGCGGTTTCTATTCGAAGGTAGACGCGAAGATATCTGCCAATAGTGAAGAATGTCCGAGAGAATGTATCAAACATCACTCAATGGCAGGTACTCTGAAAGTAGAAGTGTGCTCACTTTGACCAGGTCTTCCGAGAAGATGTAGACTACGGGCTTAGCGTGCAATTCAGTGGATTCGACACGAGAGTCCATCTATCTGCAGTCACAGTGGCACTGCACAGTACCGTGACGTACACTACATAGGACTCAAAACGAGTGTAAATACCATGGCCACTTGAATTCAAGCATTTTTTTTTGCATACTAGATGTTGGTCTTCGTCGATGAAAGTTCCTCAATCGCGATCGATATATAAGAGCAAGAACACCTTTCTCGTACGTACGTGGAATGACTGTGATTGAGATGTGTACAAATAAATGTGACTGTACAGTTACATAACCCCGCTTGAATACAGGCTTTTCACCCCTTTAAAGCATTACTATAACACGAAGTGTTTGGCATGATAACCCAATTGAACGTTCAGGCTTCATGAGCGGACAGCGCCTTCCGCAAGAACTGGATCGATTCCTCCTCTAGCCGACCAAAAATCTCAAGAGCTTCTTTGATCTTCCGGGAGGTTTCTTCATCTTTTGAAAGTGCGATTTGCAAGGCAGCTGCGTTGTTGGACAGATAGTCGGCATCAAACACTGTATTCCAGTAAGATCACGGTTTGGAATCAAAAACGCAGCAAACAAACCAGATTTTTCTTCAGTCACTTTGAATATAACAGCAGCTAGATCATCATCCGATCTTCCAGGAGCATCAGCGAGCAAAGCGAGAACCCTGTCCGATATGGTTAAGTGATGCGGACGAAGTCTTGCTAGAGCGACGGCCTGCAAAAGTGATACACATGGACATGCAGAAGTTCATCAGTTTCAATGCTCACCTCGTCTACTGTGATGATACTGGTTGCACAAAGTGGGTTTAGTGGGCCATTATCTCAGAGTAGGAACAACTTTTACCTCGCTGGCACCACAGTCGTGCTTGTTTGTCTCTCCTTGAAGGCTTGGATAATGGAGTATATGATCGGTGACATAGGATGCTGCTGAACGGGGTCGCTGTATTCAATATACGAGGAGGCACCTTCAGGAAAGTGTACTCGTAATTCTTTGGGCTTTGGTTAGATCGAGTGTTCTTGTACCAAGTTTAGGAAGCCTACCGTTTAAGTAAGGTGAGATAGAGAGACATCCCGCCTGCGATGCTGCTATAGCCTGCGGGACAGAGAACAAACATGTTCCAAGTGTGCGTATGCCACTTTCCTCCAGCTCCTTGCACGCAAGGATACTTTGGGGAGTGATTGGTATTTTGATACAGACCCTATCTCTGCGGAAAGCGCCATCAGTATGCCTCCTGAAAAGCGAACTAGACTGTTCTACCCGCCTAGATATCCCGTGTTTTCCAAATTCATTGATAAGAGCCTTTGCGTGTGCGACAGTGGCATCTTTGTCGTACGCTGTGCGAGGCGATGTCTGTACGAGAACCCTACCCGTCTTGTCTAGATATGGAATGACTTTGCTAGCTAGAAGGACTGTCTAAATAACAGAATTTCAAGGTGATTGATATGCATTGTGGTACCAATTATGCATACCACGAGATTGAGCACCTCCAAAATACCATCCTCTGTTGATATGTCAATCACAGCGTCTTGGACATACTGAGACACAAGAGGTTCCAGACTCGCGTCCCATTGCACTTGTAACTGGCCATTAACAATCGCCTGATTAGATGTCATGGAATGAAACGTCGTCGAGACGGACAGGGATTTGGCTGCCTTGTGATCCATTGAATCGATATCCACGACAACCCCGAGGGATTGTATCTGCGACAGTAAAGAGTTCGTCATGATGACAGTTTAGCAGAATCAGTGAGTAAGAAAGTTTTTCTGTTAAGTGCCTCAATCCCAAACCCCGTGTACATATTACGTACCAGTCACGAGCAAAGGCATGGACTTTTTACTGTCTCTTTTGTCCCGTCATTGCCCACCACAAGGAGAACGTCTCTCACAGCCCTTGGCGCCGGCCAATGCGTGTGGGATGTCTACCAAGTGTCTCCATTACTCGCTTGCAATCTTGCAAGTACTTGCCTCTATATTTTTGGGAGGTATTCTGCACGCACAAAACATCATGTCAGCTTCACAGTTGCTAACTCTGCATCAGAAGAATGTACTTGGCCTGCTCCTGGGATGATGCATAGGAGTCTACAGACTACTACTACCATGGGAACCCCGGAAAGAAATATTTAATGGGTTATGGAGTTACGAAAAATGTCGGTGCTTGTTGGATGCTTGCCACCAACCACCAACGTGACGTGTTGCGCGCCGTCACGACCATGGTAGCTTCATGGACACGCGGGAAGTTCGGAATATCGTTTTCATGCAGGTCGTCACAAGATGGAGAGGCCAAATCATTAGCCGGGCCGCCCAAGTAGCCGGATTCGCCGGAAGTACAACAACTAGTAATTGAACCTCCTTGCTTCACTGAAACACTACTACATGATCGCGGCTTCAGAAGCTTCAATTACAAGGAAAGTTGTGGCACCCGTCACCAGTACTCACTGGTAGTCAACCTTAACAAAACTCACAGGCTAAAATCAATTACACAAATGAAGCTCGGGGAGAACGTTTTGCACGAAGCGCCGTTTGCGAGTCTTGTGGACCTGTAGTCCTTCCCACTTCTCTGCATTGGTCACCCGTTCCACCGCGCCCGACGCCGGCTCGCCCCGTTCATTATAAAAGGCATCTGGTCAGTTACGCGTACAATTGGGTTGTAAGATGTTGTCCTGCCTTTTGAGCGGTGTCCTTGCAAGCTTTATTTTCGCCAGTTGTGCTACCGCGGCAACGATTGTCAATGTTGATGGTACAGCTGCCCACAGCATTCCGCCTCTACTTTGTGGGTTGTGATCTCTACCTGTGACATATTTTGCGTTAACATACCATTCAGTTGGACAGATGTTTGAGGCAAGTGGAAATTAGTGAAAGTCTTGCTGCTTTTCTGACGTGTAACATGTCGGTGACATGTAGGATATCAACGTACGTTTCATTTGATGTTTGACCGCGGCCGATTGATTAATTCCTCCTTCATTACAGTATGTAAGAGCATATCATGGTCAAGATATCGAAAATATCTGAGTGCTTCTGAATAACGTCTAACCACTTGCGTAGAGTGGTGACGGTGGTATTTACGCAGAGTGTCAGTGCTTCATTGAATTCACCCTTCTGACATGCTCCTGAGGTTCTTTTACAAGTGCTTCAA
Source organism: Suillus brevipes Sb2 (assembly GCA_011800875.2). Taxonomy (NCBI): domain Eukaryota; kingdom Fungi; phylum Basidiomycota; class Agaricomycetes; order Boletales; family Suillaceae; genus Suillus; species Suillus brevipes. Next base: position 48,052 of record JRHT02000079.1, read on the forward strand.
AACCGCGCCTTCCAGCAGATGCAGCCAAGTAGGATGCACATAGCTATATCTCTTGAATTATAATTCCTGAAATAAATCTAGACACAATTGAAGCTCTCTTCGGTTGGGCTCCGATCAACGGCGCATCTATCAATGTTATTGCTGACCCCGTCCCGCTCTCCGGTGCCCTTCCCAACTCCCTTGAGCTCACCATCCCATCTGGCTCCTCTGGTCAAGTCGGATTCGGCAATGAGGGCTATTGGGGTATGTCTAACTAATCTCAGGACTAGTACAACGACTTCACTGCTTCCCCTTAGGCATCAACGTCAACGCCTCTTGGACTTACAACGCCTCTTTCTACTACAAATTCCCAAGTGCATCCGACTTTTCTGGAAATCTCACTGTCAAGCTTCAGTCTTCAATTGGCGCAGTCTATGCAAACGCTTCTGTCCCTGTCCACGGCTCCACTACAAACTGGATGCAGGTCGTGGTGCAACTCACACCTGCCTCAAGCCCTGTGTCAACTACCAACATCTTCACGGTCACGGTCGATGGTGCCAGCGCTATTGGAGAGAAGATCAACTTCGCAATGTTTTCTCTCGTTCCTCCGACGTTCAAGGGCAGAGCCAATGGCCTGCGCATGGACATTGCGCAGGCGTGTTTTCATCTGGAATTGAATCAACATGTTCTGACAGCAGCACATAGACATTGTATGACATGAAGCCTTCGTTCTTCCGTTTTCCCGGTGGTAACAACTTGGTAGGCTCCATATAGCGCCATATTCATTTATGCTGACTATCTTTGTAGGAGGTGAACATAACTTTTTACCGGCTTCTTTGTGGATCGGATCATTAATGCAATACCAGGGCAACAGCCTTTCTACACGCTGGCAATGGAATGCAACAGTAGGCAACCTTATTGACCGTCCAGGACGCATGGGTGACTGGGGATACGTCAACACTGAGTCCGTGCCATTCTCGTGACTTTTGACTCCGTCATCATTAACAAATCTTCCCCTCCTTTTTTTTAGCGGTCTCGGTCTTCTTGAGTACATGTATCTTTGCGAAGATATGGAGATGGAGCCCATTATGGCTGTATGGGCAGGTATATAATAGGCTTACATGTCCCATTGTTTTCATGCTTATTTCACACACAGGGTACTCACTTGACGGGGCCAGCCTCCCTGAGAATGATCTCGCTCCATACATCCAACAGGCGATCGACCAGATCAACTTTGTGATCGGTGACTCTTCCACGAGTAAACCAGCTGCCCTGCGTGCATCTCTTGGTCACCCAGAACCATTCTATCTGCAGTATGTCGAAATTGGCAATGAAGACTTCTTTGCACCAATATCGTGCGTTCTTTACCTAAATCTAATGCATGAATGAGCATGTCGATGAAATACCTCAAGGTACAAATACCGCTGGAGAGATTTCGTGGGCAACTTGACGGCTACATTTCCTCAGCTGAGTGAGCGCTACACTGCTGTACAGGAGCTTGCCTCTGACTGATACATTTCTTGGCAGAGTTCATCGCGACCTCGCTCCCCTCCTATCCCACCCTCGATCCTATCCCAAAGCAGTACGATAACCACGTGTACCAGACACCTGGCTGGTTCGCGGAAAACGCGTTCTACTACGATTCTGTCAAGGTTCGTGGCTCTCTGCATCCGCCTCACGTCATAATGGGAACCTGACTATGATACGGTCCAAAGCGCGATGGCACTTCCTACTTTGAGGGCGAATATGCTGTTACATCAACTAACGCCAGCGATCTCTATGGCACATTCGCCAACGGTCGCCTCATTTACCCCAATATGCAAGGTGTGTGGTCTCTCGTGGTTATGGACCGTACCTGACGCCAGGGTAGGATCTTCAGGAGAGGCCGCGTTCATGACCGGACTCGAGCGTAACAGTGACGTCGTCTTCGCTGCATCGTATGCCCCCTTGTTGATGGTGAGCTGACTTTGCATACTGCAATTGGAGTGAATACTAATGACCTCATTGTAGAACATTGCCAACTATCAGTGGACACCCAACCTTATTTCCTTTGAGTGAGTCGCTCGCAACAATCGAAGATATGCATCAGATTCATGTCCCCTCAGTGCATCACATGTGTACCCATCAACCAGCTTCTATACACAACAGGTACTGGTATTTGATATCTGAGTAGAACTGCGTCCTCAAACATCTGCTGCAGCTCTTTAGTCTCAACCGTGGAACAGAATATCTCCCAAGCACCCTGCCTCAAAAGGGTGCACTCCACTGGAGTGTCACGCGTGATGCACCAACCAACACGGTGATCATCAAGGTGCTTAAAGGTTTATTCTTCTGTCAGTTGTGACGATGTTCATATTCCGTTCAAGATCGCCAACGCGGGCATGACAGCTGAAGAAATGTCATTCAAGCTTCCCTTTGTCGGTGTTCAGGGTACTGGCAGTGCGACAGTACTCTCAGGATCTGCCACTGCAAGCAACTCACCCGAGACTCCCAACGCTGTCACGCCCGTCACTTCACAGATTAAAACTGGTGAGAGCTTCTCATATACTGCCCCAGCGTACAGTGTCAACGTGCTGCGGGTGGAAGTGAAGTAGGGGATAGGGCAACATATGTCACAAAAAACATTTTTTTTACTCAAAAGTCAATGTCAGCTCGTAGATCACTGAACATGATGGCAAATTTTATAATTTTTCATAACGTGTCTGGACAAAATCTAAACTCGATCCAATTAATGCAGGCTTGAGAAAGTCGGCTTGAATCAATGAATCAGATTTGAGGTTTACGCTGAAACACAACCCCGGCTTGCCACGGCAGGATGCGTCAGGAAATTATAGGATGGTATGAAGACCGCTGCCTGCAACCTGGCCAATGGAAGGTATGCATGAAATTATGGTCTATGATATAGTACATGAGAGTCGGGCACTATAATAAAAATGGTTCGTTCAGCTTGGTGGTGCAGACTTTGACGACGCTGGTGACTTTGGCATAATATTCCACAGCTCCCTCTTCTGTACCATCGTGAGTTTAACGTCCTTCCCGACGTATGGCCTCAGCTAGTTTCAGGCAAACGATAGACGGGGGGAGACATGGGACGAGGGGCGAATATACGCGTTCGCGAGTAACGATCAAGAGTCAGATCCAAATCAAAAAATAGCGAAGCAAAAGTAGTTAGAAAAGCAGCAAATAGATAACACCTATAAGAACGCACCTCGCTTTTCTTGATTTCCTCTATGCTTGGCGCGATGAATACCCTCACTTTCTCGTCCAGTAAACGATACTTCGACGCGCCTCGGATGACATGTTTTCCTGGGGCACCTGTGCGGTGTCCACCAGGGAGAAAGGCTTGTCTAGTTCCTGTGTACAGCGTGAGCGTCGAAATAAGAGGACCGGTCGTTTAGACGGAAGACATAAATAGAGACATCCCGACGCAAATGAGCAATTAGCAGCGAATGTGTTGCACAATTCCAAGAGATAAAGTTACTTAGCTTACCTTTATAAAAATCCTTGTTCCCCCGCTTGGGCGTCAACGCTCGCCGCGAAGCTTTCGAAAGACAGACGGTTGTGAAGAACATCGATGAATGGTTTCTCTTAAGTCACTGTTTGACAACTTCTGAAATGTCATCTGCTTACATAACCAATTCGATATCCTCTTCGAAAGCTGGAGGAGTTCTTGAATAAACGCGATCATGGGCAAAAAGAATACTCCGAATGCTCCGTCCTCCCGTGTGAATAGACCAAGACGCGGTGGACGCGCACAACGACATAAGAGCGCAAGAACCTCTCAGCAATTCCAGCCATCGTCTAGCTTCCCCGAGGACTCCGCCAAGCCTTCAAGCATTGTCGAAGATGACAGCTCAAATCATTCCTCAAGTGAAGATGATGAATGCGAGTGATTTAATTAAGGAGTCGAACGACCACTCATGAATACACAGCCGGGCGACCGTACATCGATGTACCTGTGGCGATGTGGGTGTGTCAACTTGGCATTCGCTCTGTGCCGTTTTTATAATACAAATAATCAAGGACTTCGATCACTGTGATCCACGCCGATGCTCTGGGAAGAAACTTGCCCGCCTCGGTCTTATAACAGAGCTGAGGGTGGGATCCAGATTTCGAGGCGTGGTCGTATCGTGCGTCTGTCCCGTTCCAAACGTCCATTCACTCTAACATCACTCGTTTTCCACCAGTCCAAAAGGGACCCTTGTCGTGAGCCCAGCAGACAAAGAGATCGTCGGACGAGACGGTGTCGCCGTTGTTGAATGTTCTTGGGCCCGCATTGACGATGTCCCATTCTCGAAAATTGCCAGCCCACACGAACGGCTTCGTGAGTCCATTGATCTCTTACACATGTTTGGTCGATGATGGTTCATTGGCAGTTCCATACCTGCTTGCCACCAACCCCACCAATTATGGCAAGCCATGGCGACTGAATTGTGTCGAGGCGCTTGCAGCAACTTTCTACATTACAGGGTTCGATCAACATGCAGAGACCTTACTCAGTTCGTTTGGGTGGGGCGATTCTTTCTGGAAAGTTAATGGGTGCAGTTCTTTTACGATTATACTGTTCTTTACGATTAAAATATTGATTGTAGTCCATACCTCAAACGATACCAAAAGTGTTCATCGGCAGAAGAGGTTGCCGCGATGCAGGAGGCCATTATTGCAGAGCTCCAGGAGAGCTACGAGGAATCACGCAGGGAAAAAGGTTTGTATTTCTGTTTGTGTGTTTCACTATCTCATGTCTAGAAGATGCAGCTAGGAGCACTGAGGATCTTCTCGTACGGAATCCAAATCATGCTATGCTCAGTGATGATGATGGGTCAAACCCTGCGTCAGAGGGCGACGTAGAGTGATGTCACTGAAGGTAAACATTGAGTTTAATGTACCTTACCATGGTGTCCTTTGGTTTGTTTGTCGGTCTCAGAAATCACAGAATAATCTTAGGAATGCAACACGTTCTTAACCAATCTCTTGAAGCTTCCATGAAAGTTCCTCGTTGGACGCCGTAGATGGGAGAGCAGACCTGCTAACGCGGTACGTACAAAACCCTGTCTGTGAGCATCGTTGGGTTATAAAATATGGCTACACTTGCGCAGGAAGTTCTTTCGATGCATGTAGGCCACTCGGAGGGGAAGAAAATGTTTTATGCGCATAAGCAGTCAAGATTGAAGTGAATTCCCCCCGGAAAGACGTGGAGTTTGGCCACTCTGTGATAACCTCCCATCTGATTCCCTGTATATGTTCGATACCTTTAACCGAGGTAAGGATTGAGCTGATCTGATCGCGTCTGGACATGGTTACCATGTTAGCTTATGACGTGGGTGGTGTGAGAGTCAATATCCGAGGGTTCGGTGGTTGCCATGAATTAATCGAGCGGGGTGGTATGAAATGACGATTATGTTGGCGAAATCAGTCGTTTCCTTCTGGCAAATACTTCTGAATCCAAATTGCTCTTCTGCTGCTCGTAGGCAAGCTTTGCTTTGAACACAAATTGTGGAACGTTCAGGGGGGTAGATTGCGAGGGAATCATGAGGCAACGCCGGCTGGAGTAACAGAAATAGATTACCGGTGACTGCGTTTACAGGCGTACATTAGACACGTTACGTTGCGGTTGGCATATGTATAAGATCCATAAGAACGCCCCAAATCTGCCACGGAAGAAGTGTGAATCGCTGCGTGAGGGTCGTCCCATAGCAGCAACACGAAGGAACTTATGGCAGTGTCGTGGTTGAATGGTGTCAGGCCCGGATCTACAATAACCTTGTGGAGCCGGGTACGGGAAGTCCGAAGCCCACATACTCAGCCATTCGCGGCACTGCAAATGTCCTAAAATAACAGCTCCTGTGCCAAGCTTTACTATATTCATGTGATATTGTGCCACACACCAGGTCCGTTGAATACGATGCTACACTAGAGGGTATCGATATTGAATACATTTAGGCGTCTTTAGCCAACAAGAGTGATGGCTGAGATGCTTGTGCATTTGTGATTTCCTTGTAAATAAGTACTGAAGCTTCGCTCAATGGATGGACACATCGCAGTGGCATCTCGGCGTACCTTTGAGATCCTCTTTTTCTAGAGCCTCGCCGTTGTCAAAGTCGAAGAACGAGGGATCAATGGGGTCAGCCATGGGCTCGTCATCAGGGTCGTGGTAAGGCTGTTGCACGTGGTCAGCGGGGGAGAGATTGAGAAGGAAATACAAACGTCGAAGTAAGGGTGTTGTAGAGCCTCAACGACAGTTATTCGTCGTCTTGGGCTGAATGTTAGGCATTTCTCTAAGAAGTCTATTGCCTGTGGAAATGAATATCTCAGTTATTGTGGACATGTAGAGAAAATGGGGTAACACTCACAAGAGGGTTGGCGGCTGGGAAAAGCTGGGAGAATGGTTTGCTCTTGCGGAACGGCAGTGCACGTATGTATTCTCTTGATCGCTGGGAGGAGATGGCATAGAAGTCATCGATAGAGGGTGTGCCGAGGACGTCTAATATAATTGATAGTTGGTCGTGATCTAATTTAACAAGGTTGACGGGCGACACGGGATTCATATAATGTGTGCATGATTTGGATTATACTTACCTTGATGGAGCGATGGGAATTAGTAAACGTGAGTAACTAGGCAAGGGATGAAGGGAAAAATCATACAATCACGTCCAGGAAATAGAGGTTTCCCGCTGAGCATTTCGGCAAGGACACAACCAACGCTCCACATGTCAATGGCGCGAGTATATTCTTTGAAGGTAAGCATGACCTCAGGTGCACGGTACCATCTTAAGATGCCGGGTTGGTCATGACAAAATTTGTGGAGAACTGATAGTCAACCATACCTAGTCGCGACATACTCGGTCATGAAAGTGCTACTATCATTAGCGACATTTGGCGGTGGTCGGGCGGAACGAGCCAGACCAAAGTCGCATACCTAGGGGGTATTTAAAGCTGTGCACATGTGTGAAACGGAGTTAACGACACGTACCTTGAGGTCGCAATTGGCATTTAATAACAAATTAGAAGGTTTCAAGTCTCGGTGGAGAACGTCTGCGGAGTGGAGTGCTTTCAAGGCACGTAATGCCTTGCAAGAGGGGAGATCGTTCGGTACCAAGACACATATTTAGTGTAGATGTGTTCTGCGGCGTACCTGATAAATGAAATACTGACAGTGGTCGTCACTCAGTTGCTGTGTACGTATGACGCGATGCAGGTCGGTTTCCATGAGTTCCTGAACGAGGTATACCTCTCTGAATTGATCGAAGCTTGGAGGTTGGAGGATATCGAGGATAGAAATGATATTCTCGTGACGGAAATGGCGAAGGAGTTTTATCTCGCGTAATGTTCGAAGGCAGAACATGGAATGATCGAATGGTGCTATGCGTTTTATAGCTACTTTGCGTTGGGAAGGATGATGTATGGCTGAACTGAGAGAAAAGTGAGCAATTGACTTGTAATACCCAGACAGGATATGACAATACCAGACGATACCGTATGCGCCCTCTCCGATGAGCTCGAGAATCCGGTAAGATTTATCGGCACAAAAATCCTCGAGAGAGAGATCCATGGTCTGCAATTGAGCTCACGGAAGATAGAAGAGCAGATGGATGCACAGTACTTACATGCCGAACAATAACAAGGTTACATTGGGGGGTTGAGATCGGGTAAAAGATAGGGGGGTTATCCGGTTAATATTGCTGATGGCTTATCAATCAACATGATAATAATTTAATTCCTTTAACGAGCAATCTCCGAGCACCTGCCAAGGCTAACCCAGGTTTTCTCCTGCTCGTCCCGTTCTCCTCCTCCTCCTCCCTTCTTTATTCCAATCTTCTTTAATCATGCCTTCCAACGAAAAATTGGATGCTGAAAAACTTTCAGAGCATGAGACTGAGAGATATCCAGATTCTGACCGTGACAAGGAAAAATCTCACAAGTCGAAGTCTTCTTCAAAGTGTACTACAAATCTCCTCTCCTCTTCCCCTCCTAGAATTAATATTTTCTTTTCTAGCCAAAGATCTATCGCATGTACCTTGTAAATTCTTCAAGGTCGGCGCTTGCACAGCAGGCTCTTCTTGTCCATTCTCCCATAACGTCCAAGAGCCTGGGCAGCAGAAGGACGTATGTGCATGGTTTGTCAAGGGAAACTGCAAATTTGGCCACAAATGCGCTTTAGCACATGTTCTTCCTGGTCAGAGTATGTCCATGGACAGGAAAAATAAGAAGTCGGCCCAGCTCGCTGCCAACGCTGCGGGAAATGGTGGTTCAAAGGATAGCCCAAAAGCAGGGAGGAGTGTCAGGAAAGATCCTCATACGCATAATGGTTCAGGAAGCGCCTCTGCTGCAGGGAATGTTCGTGGAGGTCTTCTTTCCGGTTCCACAGCTCCCACAAGGTCTCTTAGCGCCTCCTCTCGTCCCCCAATTTCCATGCCGTTGAAGGCTACAATTTCCCCATCCGCCCCCGCCCCACCCCTCAAAGATACCGATTTCGCTTCATTTTCTCTCCCAGATGATGCAGAAGTGTTACCAGTAGCGCCTCTCCAGAGACGACCTACTCCACCACTCGAACCCGAGTCGCCAGCACCCGCACAAGCTAGCGAATTTAAGGAAGACCACAAAAGTCCTTCCCCGCCAACACTTCCTCTCAGCATGCCTAGCACGCGACGTTCAGGTCTATCACATCGTCCGACAGATTCCGCGGATCTTGGCCCCATTGGATCCCCGCCACGTGGCTCCCTTCCCCGCACTGGGCTCATCAATGGATTTTCACCTGGCACATCGCCTGCCGCTGCTTTAGTCTCATCCACGCTGCCTTCTCAGTCTCAGACTGTATTCCAGTCCTATGATGCCAAACCCTCGATACTGGACACGAAACATCGTTCCGGGCTCGCTGCATCTCTCGGCACGTGGAAGACAGAGCTTGGCCCTGTCCCCTCGCAAGTTGTCACTCGTGGGGACGGAAGTCTTAATATGCGTGGTCTCGATCACGAGATTGCTGTCGAAGACGAAGACCTCGAGGAGTTCCTGCCAAGCTCCCTTAATGACCTTTTGACCCCAGAGGAACGTTCTCGCAGGATGTCGCGTACGAATTCTGTCCGTCCTGCACAGGTACACAACAATGGTCTTGGTCTTGACCCTCCCTTCCTCACTGCACATTCGCAAGCTGAGGGTTCCCGCCACCATTATTCACGTTCCGTGCCTGCTACCTCGCTCCTCGGTGATGTGAAGTCTATTTGGGCAGAGCGGACCGGAGGGCTTCCCGGCTCTCCTGATACATCTCATGCTTTCAATCTCGCAGTGGGCACGCCTAGTTCATTCAAATCCTCGAGTGGCTTCGGAGGACGCTCCTTTACTAATGAAGACGTGAACCCATCTTCTTCCCTTCTTTCTCCATCCAATGCTTCTGCCGCTTTTCTTCCTTCGTTACACCAGTATTACCTTAACTCAAAGCCAAGTGGCATCCAGCGTTCCACTTCTGGTCTCGGCCGACCTGCTGGATCCCCCCTACAGCCCCCCACCCCTCAGAACCCACCCCCAACCTCATTCTCTCCCCCGCGGATCAGCTCTCTCGGCGGTCATCGCACGGCATTCGACGAACACGCATCGGGACGGCCTATACCATTTGGTGAGGGTGAGGAGCGCCCAGCTGCTATTTCCCCCTCCATCCGGGCTCTGCAGGCGCACGCACCGGGGCAAAGTCTGCCGCAGGGGCTTGCGGCAGGTTACTCCCGCATCCACGCACTCCCAATGACGATGTCGCCCTCCTCAGCTGCAGCTTTCAGCCCTGGCTCCAACAACAGTACATATTCCCCCAACCAGGACTGGGTAGGGGGCTCTGCGAGTCAGGGTGACCATCTTTCCGCTACAGATGTAGGTGGCATGCCTCTCTCGAGCTCGATGGCGGGCCTGGAGTCAATGTTCTCGCGCTTGTCATACTCTGCTGCAGCAACGTCGCGGTCACCACTGAACAGCGGCCTGGCGCATTCGCCAACGCAAGGCTCGCCGCTGGGTATTCAGCGTGGCACGCCTGGCAACCGGAACTGGCACGCGCAGAGCCCGCTGAGCAAGCCTGTTGTTACGGCGGATGATGACGAGCTATTCAGTATGGATGGATAAATAGTAGCTGCGCATAGAAGTAAAAAGTAAGTGATGTAAAAGCAAGTGTACGCGATGATGAATTGTTGTTATAATTGCTAGCCGCGCCTCTGCTTTAGCTTCAGGAGGACGCCATACCTCACTAGTCACTCTCTTGTTGTATTGCATGGTGTATGTATGTGTGGGGGCTGCCAGATGCATCTACGTAAAATATATTTATACCACCTCTCTAATCATTGGTTCAGGATGTGATGTCGAAGCTACCTGTGGCAGTCACGTCTAACGTGTGCCTGCAGACTAATCACTAATTATTAGTCTTTACAAGAATCACCACCAATTCTCATATCTCAATCTTGCCTGCACGTTAACTTGGTGGATTACAAAACATGTCAATCCACATGACTGCGCAATTTGCACACGTCCTTCAACTTATACCTTGTCATTCAAGGGCATTTGCTACCAGTGCTGCCGAATGAGCACAGAGGCGACCGACGCTCTGACATGGACATGTCTGGCATTTTCGCCTGACGGCCAGAATATTGGCAGCGGTACTGCTCGTTCTGGGGCGACCATCACTGACATATTGTTGAAGAACAAGCACCAACTAGGAATGCTTGCAGACGCCCATACACACGTTACTGCTGTAGCATGGTCGCCTGATGGAGAAAAATATAAGCGCATTACCAGGCCACACGATACGTTGTTGGAATGCTACTTCAACGCGCCCTGTAGGACCTTGTAGGACCACCATTTGGAGGGCACAAAGACTTATCATCACAGCGGGATTTCTTCCTGACTCGTCTCACACAACAAGTTTGTCAAAGGATAGAGAGTTGCTCGTATGGGACACAGGGAGCGGGGTAGTCACTCAACAAGCAACAGTGTCGAGTGCTGCTCATACCATTTTCATGGTTGCTCTATCCATGGACAGTGTCACAGTAGTCTCCTTGTTACTAGCGATACAAAGGAGGGCATTGCCTGGGAGATACCAAAGTATGCACGAATGGCGGAGATCGCACTTCCAGATACACCATTACTTCAAGCCGCTATTATTCCGAGTCGCCGTCCTCGAGTAGTGCTTGCATTCGGCGACAGATCTTTCTGGGTATGGGACGCGAATACGGGAAAACATGACGACGCGCGCTTTGAAGGCCTTGATGAACATGACATCCCATTTGCTATGGCGGGCTTCTCCAGATGGCAAGCTTTTGGCACTGGGGAATGACGGCGATGTCAGTCACCCCATACATTTCTATGGACTACCTCCAACGTGAGTTGTACCCACCCATTTACATTTTCACTGGACAGCAAGTTTTTTTGCAGTCTGGAGCGTGCCCTTAGATTCGATACGAAGGATGGTTCTTTTAAGCTACTTCTCCGTTCAGTGGAAGAGGCAAGTACATCTCATGTTCAATATTGACTACTAACAAAACGAACTAGACTCTTGCTTCTAGCCCCCTTGATGTGATATCTACATTTATGGGTAAAACACTAAACTCTTCATATGCAACAGTTCCCTGCAACAATTACCCCGAAAGCCAAAGGGAAACAACGTTCGCTAGGACACAACCTGGGGTTCTTTGATCAGCCGCCACGTCCTTCCGGCAGTGCAAAGGGTCGGCCTGTAAGACGTCCCATACTTGAATTCAAGTAGGTAAATTTGATTTGTTAGATACGACTTGAACCTGGACTATCATCAAGCTCTGTTCACCAGGGGGGCTCCATAAGGACCACTGGTCAGGAACGACGTATCCTACCTCTTCCGAAAAATATGGATTCGCCATTCTCGATCTCCCAAGGCGAAGTCCAATGTAAGGGAACCTCAGCAGACGTCCTCAAGGTCTGTCAGTCGGGAACGGCATATTCTACCCTTTGGCAGCGTTTGGACGCGCATTCGTCACCCTCAATTTCACAGGACGGCGTCGACTCCATCTGTTGTCGAGGTAGCGACCGCACAAGCTAAATGGGTGTGTTCAACGTATTCTAGGATTCTGAGATATCGCCCTCTTCTCCGTCGCACGACTGGTCCGGTGATTATCCTGGAAACAAGAGTGGTTGACCATGAATTACGAGCATTTCGGTTGCTTGTTCGCCTTGGGCAGCCTTTCAGCGCAGCAGCGCAGTGGGGAATACAAGAGGATAGCGTCGGATCATGACATCATTGGGCAGGTCAACGACGTTGAGCATCAGGGCCATAGAAATATTGTAGTCATACGTTTTTCATCTCAAAATTTATGGATCTCTGAGCAGTTTGCATCTGTACTTTCAAGATAATACTCGTACAGTATACTTTTCACGTCACTTCCCTATCATATCTTGCAATTCTTTGTTCGAATTATTAGGGAATGGGACCACGATAAGTTATTGGCGTCACCACTCACAGGTAAATACCAAACATCGCGTGGCCTCTTCATCCTCCATAGTCTAGAATTTTTTCCTACATGATTGGCGTGATGAAGGATGGGCTGAGATGTAAGATAAGACAGGAGGTATGAATATGGGAACCGTGAATAAAGTTTAGGCGAGACGGAGAGGAGAAACGGGTGAGGATGCAGGTTCTGGTGGCACAAATAAGCGCCGAGAGTAAGAGCCGATACTCACTTGAATGTCGAAAAAATACACCTGTGGTGAGGCAATTAATGTCGTGGTCGTTGATGCAATCAGCTGGAGCTTGTTCCTGTAGTGTGAGCCTGTACCTTCACGGGGCCCGTCAAATGTTGATGGACCGGGTGAAGCGTGAAGCAGGCTCCAGGCTGGCTTTGACGACGTCGAACCTAAATATTAAATATTTGGGCCAGTGCCAGGCGGGCCGCCTCAGGGCCCAGCTGCACGTCCCATTTTTTTGTTGAGATTGTGTCGCTTAGTTAAAGAGTTTCATTAGGCGTTTTCGCGCAACCTGAGCGCTGAACACGTGACCGCGTCATGTCGCGACTGTTTCAACTTATACTTCTACCACAATCATGATTGAACCTACGTCCATTATTGACCTCACTACCTCTAGAGCTGCAGGGGCGTCGTCTGCAACACATTTGATTACTGCTAAAAACCTTCAGGCTGCGCTGGATGATGCAAAAGCTGGACTCCGAATAGTTAATGCTCGTGCTGAGCTGTCCACACATACTTGGGATGGGATTGAAGAATGGGTTGGTGAAGATGGCGCTTTGGGACTCAAAGATCCTAAGATCGTTGAGAGTGATGTACAAGCGCAGATCGTACGTGCTTTACATGTTCCAAATCATGGTTAATGTCTTATTGGCGATTCAACCGTCGATCCTTCATGATAGTCTTTCCTAAGGAAGCTCAAGTTTCTTTACCTGGAACAAAATGCGAAGGATAAATACGTGAAGACCATTGTCAGTGATGATGCCCCGCTTGTGACACCTGCACTAAACGAGGAACTCCGAGTGCGGAACGGGGAGAAGAAGACCGCGCTACGTGAGCACAAGGCGAAGTTAGAAGAAAGAAGGGATGACCTTCGAGCACTTTCTGGATTCGTAGAAGAAGGCGTGTATCGTGGACTGCTGCGTTTTCATGCGCTTCATGCTAACGATTAGCTTAGACTACAAGAAAGCGCAAGCCCTCACACTCCAAGCATCCACGCTCTCACAAAAAATACTCGATGCACATCTATCACTTACTCGCTTGCGACAGGCCCATCCCCATCCTCGGCTAACAATAACCACAGCGAACCAGCAGCTTGATGGCCAGGTAGAAGAGATGCAAGCACTAGACGCAGAACTTGCAGATACGCAGGAGAAGATTGCTACGGTACGAGAACGGATAAAAGTTGGGACGGGTCAGGTCGAGAAACTGAGGAGTGTTAGAGCAGAGGTGGAAAAGGCTGTGGAAATCGGCGCGGGTGAAAGAGTAGAAGACGGAAGAGTAGTGGGACTGTATGATTGGTACGCAACTTCTAATATGAGACTACTCCTTGTTTCTAGCTCTCTGAATTCGCACAGGTTTTCAACCACGACCTCAACCCATCATGCGCTCGTTTCACTTCTCTCTGCACATAGTGAGTCTGACAACGAGCTGCGCCTCACCTACCGCGTGCATGAGCGTGAGGTATGTATAACGCTGCTGTTCATACCTAATACGCGCCGCTTAGCCGAGGCACGGGTGGAGGGCGTTGAGGAACGCGTAATCGGAGACGTTGTGGATGCACACGTCATGGAAAACGATGTGTCTGGACTTGTGTGGGCTGTGCTCGCGAGAGCAAGGGCCACATAATATCATGCCTGTTGTCACTGGTCATTCCTTGTTGACACTCGTCCACACTCGTCCACACGACAGCCGCTTCTTTACTTCTGTGAAGTTCTGTCCATTACCTACCCAGGTCCTGAGAGTTAACATTCACGGCCGCTGTGCACTTACAACATCCAGCTTGACTTGCCAGATCTGTCGAGCCACAGAGGATAACTTGGAGGAACTTTGTTATTATCTTAACTACTACAACCTATGTAGATAATCCCGCATAATTTTTTTGACAAAAACACTTCTGGCGAGTCTCCGTGGCCTGATCATTTCGAACACGCCAGCAGAATATTAATGTCAGAGATTTGGCTGGGACCGTGGCACTAATAGGCAATTCTAATAGGGATTCAGTTGACAGCGACCAACGGCACATAGCTAGTAAATTTTACGTTGCCAGATTTTAATTAGATTTTTGTTACCCACGTTGAATGATAGAATCAACGAGTGACGGCCACTGTCACGGTAGTAGTACCTGGGAACCCAGACATGAAATACTGCTGGCACGCGATGGTTCGCATTCATTGACTTTGCCACTCGACTGTTATTGTGACTGTACAGTGTACACAGTACAGTGAGCTCCATCCAATCCTCTGCATCCTATCAACCAACCATGCTACAGCTACTACTTGACGGTCCTGACCTGCGCATATCTGACAACGCGCGGCTTGTCCTCAGTGCTGCGGCTTGTCTTGGTGTTTTAGGAGTTCTTTCTCGGGTTTATTGTCGTAAATCAGAGAGTCAACTTCCACCCCCACCTTCCCCTCCCACTTGGAGACTCGGGGGGCACTTCCTACCGCATCACCAGTAAACTTTCTAATTCGACCTGTTGACTTTTGAACGCTGATTGTGTCATATCGCTGATAAGCCCATCCCTCACTATTGCTGGATGGATTAACAAGTACGGTCCTCTGATCACCATTCGGTCAAGATTTGAGAACATCGTTATTATTGGCCGCTACAAGGCCAGTCCTTACATGCTGAGTGTCATATCTAGTCTCAATGCTTTGTTGCAGGCAGCCGTAGATATCATGGAGAACCAGGGCAAATTCACAGCCGATCGTCCTCGCATGAATGCCGCTGGAGAAATGTTTAACGGCGCGATCAGTATTGCATTTGTACCCTTCGGGGACAGGTTCCGTCGGATGCGTAGGTTAGTTATCTGAAGTTCCCCTTGTCCACCCTTTTTTTCAATGTGACGCAGAACACTTCATTCGCATCTCCAGCCTAAAGCAGCCGAGGCCTATCAACCCCTGCAGATGTCACACGCGAAGAACACAGTTCTCAGCATTCTCGATGATCCATGCAATTATCACAACCATGTAGTAACGTAAGCGCTTTCGGCGATGATTGTACTTTGCTTACAGATGGTTTGAAGTTATGCTGCGACGACAATCATGAAAGTTGCATATGGAAAAAGTGCGCCCACAACTGCGACCGATCCCGAAGTCGTCGAAATCAAGCAACGCATTAAGATGTCTAATATAATTCTGCGTCCTGGCGCTTACTTAGTAGACTGGATTCCGTGGCTCAAGTATCTTCCTTGGTATGGGCGAGACTTGAAACAGCAATTTGAAAGCACCAAGAAACTCAACATTGGTCAGCTGAATCGCGTGAAAGAGCAAATGGTACGCATTTACTTCTCAATCTTTATTTCACGTCTGAGCCATTGTACAGCAGAGCGACAAGGACATCGGCCCTTCGTTCGCAAAATATATGCTAGAGAATATCCATCTCCATGGTTTATCAGAGATTGAGATGGCCTTCCTTGGTGGTGCCCTTTTTGTAGGTGGATCTAGTACTGTGAGGTTTTGTTTTGTTGCCTCTGGAAATATGTCGCTGAAATCAGGCGAAAGACTTCTGCGGCAATATCCACTGTACTAATGGCAGCCGCATGTTTCCCCGAGGAGCAAGCTCAAGTTCAAGCCGAGCTCGATGCGGTCATCGGAAGGCACCGAGGTAGCTTGATTCCCCACTGCAGTGCTCTGATTCAGTCTTATCTGCACAAAAGCGCCAACCTTCGCCGACCAAGAGTCTCTTCCTCGCCTGCAAGCATTCATCTCTGAGGCTTTGAGATGGAGGCCGCCGTTGCCTACCGGTGGTAGGCATCTTTCTTTCTTTCGGTTTTATCCCTAAATTTCATAACACGCACACTATAGCATTGGCTCACCGAACAACTCACGACGTGATTTGGGCAAGTGATCTTTGAACAACTTATCTTATGGATGATGATCTGGCCGATCAGGAAAACTATCGTATTCCAGCTGGGATCACATTGTTCGGTAACCATTGGTGAGTATCATGCTTAAGATATGAAGGATCTGACGGTTGCCGCCTTAGGTCCATCTCTCGAGATCCAGATGTTTACCCGGAGCCTGATGCATTCAAACCTCAGCGCTGGATTGACGACCAACATCGTTTAAGGAACGATTTGAAATTCTTTGTCTATGGCTTTGGTCGGCGGTAAGCATCACGTTTCAACTACTTTCGTGTTTTCAATAAAATTGTTGTTAGTGTTTGCCCCGGTCAACATGTCGCGAACAGGTTAAGTTATTCTTCTACGCACACTGTCTTCCCAACTCATTTGATCAATACAGATCGGTGTTCATCAACTCGCTCCTGACCATGTGGGCATTCCACCTCACTCTGGATCCTACGAAGCCTTTGGATGATATGGGATTCATGAACGGGGTGATGTCAAATGTTCCGCCCTGCGCAATTGAGTTCGACACGAGAATTCCGGAATCGGAGCTCAGGAGCATGATGCAGCATTATCCTTAGGATGCATGAGAAACTTTGATGCCTTCATGAGTCAGGGCGAGAATGAGGAACTAGTCCACAACGAATCTCCAATTGTACGTATTGGTGCATCCCTCCAGGACTGACAGTCTATTTTAAATTGCCTTTCGTGCGATTTTGAAGTGCGTTATCACCATCGTTTATCTCATCTTAAACACACCTCGCAGCAGTGACTTGCTCAAAAACTGAGCTCTGTCACTGACAGGTAATTTAGGGACGTGGGGTGGAGACCTCAGCTAGATCGTCACTTCACTTCTGTGACCAACAATTCGGCTTGATACATCTATGGATTCCGCGCGACATATGCCGGGTATGAATGAATTCATTGGTGGATGTGGACATTTCTGCCGCTCAAGCGACTCGAAAATTCGAAAATTCGCAAGTTCCTCTTCATCCTGCGATTGACCTTTGACCTTCCAGTGGCAATGGCATTGCAGGCGCAACAAACGCAAATGACTTCCCAGCAACATTTGACTACTCCCAATTGATGATGCCAAGGAAATCCAGCTTGGTTGTGGCGAATGTGATCACCCTTTGATCATCTTCACGGCGTAGATATCTCCCAGTGAGCAATAATGCGGTAAAATAATGTTGATAGTCCTGGTCATGAACCACCCACTGATCATTGTTACCAAATCGCTCAGTAAAATGTGGTTTTGTAAAACTCGGAGAGGCATGGCTACAGTTGATCGTTGCCTATAAAGAATGACTATCTTCATCCACAAAGGGCAGTCTAGGGGCTCGAGCCACGCAAAATTATCACCAGATACCGTGACACTATCACGATCGTCTTTTTCTTCAAAAGCTTAGGGCGGCGTCTGTGGCTCCGACGTGAGCCTGACGCATGGGAAATCGTTACGGAGATGTGTCAATTCGCTACTTGTTGAATAGGGATCGACAGCGAGTCAGTAGCTTTTAAAAAGTCGTTCCAAAGGCGTTGCGGAATGCATCCCGGTCCCAACTTGAATGACTACGAGTTAGATACACTCGTAGTACTTTGTGTTTTGAACAAAACCAATAGCAATCCTCGGCGATGTTGTGTCTGAGATTTATCATGATGGAAGCCGCAGTAGAATTGAGCACCTTTCGCTGCTGAGAGCATTCATTCGTCCGAGTGTGGATAACAGGCTAGTTTGAGGATAGTAACCCGCCCCTTGCGGATTCCACGCAGTCCATTCCACAACCGACCTGTGAGGATCTTCGCACGACACGCACAATATATCTCAAGTTGGGTGAGTCTATGCCACCGCTGCTACAAGCCGGACGGAGTCGGGAGCCGGGTCCTGATACCGGCGGGCGAGAATCGGCAAATTCCGGGTAGGCTAGTTTTTGGTAAAAACCCATACTAGTAGTACCGCAGAGGACCAAGCTTACGTCTTTCCCCGCCTCCACTGCTACTGCTGTCGACATCGTCGTCGTGTAGCCCTATAAAAATGATTCCGCGTACTACAATACGGCGTTTTCCAAGTGTCTTTAGCGCTACTGGCGCAACTCGCTTCACTCCGACAATTGTACACCGGACTTTGGCTACTCCCGCAACACCACCTTCTCCGAATGACCCCTTCGCAAATGGCACCAATGCTTACTACGCAGAGGAGATGTACAGAAATTGGAAGCAAGATCCAAAGTCTGTTCATGCCTCTTGGAATGCCTACTTCTCTGGCATGGAGCATGGTCTTCCTAGCGCCAAAGCTTTTCAGCCACCCCCAGGCCTAATTACACCCCCTGCGGACGGTGCCCCTGCGCTATATGCTGGCGGAGGTTCTGAGCTTGATGACCATCTGAAGGTACGGCTCTTTCTATCTGCTGTGCTGCCAGGTAGCTGATCCCTTGTAGGTTCAATTACTTGTACGGGCTTATCAAGTTCGTGGTCACCATGTTGCCGAATTGGATCCCCTCGGCATTCTAGATGCTGATCTCGCAGATGTTAACCCCCCCGAACTTGAACTGAGCCGATACGGGTTCACCGAGCGTGACTTGGACAAGCAAATTGCTCTTGGACCGGGTATTCTCCCCCATTTCGCGACTGAAGACCGGAAATCAATGAGTTTGAGGGAGATCATTGCACTTCTCAAACGGATATACTGTGAGTCATATTTGTTCATTTGCCCGACCGAAATCCTTATTCTCTCTGTAGGTGGTGCCGTGGGTATTCAGTATGTTCACATCCCAGACAAGGAGCAATGCGATTGGATCAGAGAGCGCGTCGAAATCCCAAAGCCATGGAACTATACAGTGGAGGAGAAACGCATGATTCTTGACCGTCTTATCTGGTCAGAGTCGTTCGAGAAATTTATCGCAAGCAAGTACCCCAACGAGAAGCGCTTCGGTCTCGAAGGCTGTGAGGCGTTGATTCCCGGCATGAAGGCGCTCATTGACCGATCCGTCGATCATGGCGTCAAGCATGTCACAATGGGCATGCCTCATCGAGGTCGTCTTAATGTTCTTGCCAACGTCATTCGCAAACCCATTGAAGCTATTCTGAACGAGTTTTTGGGTACGGATGTTGACAACCCAGCGGGCGACGTCAAATACCACTTGGGTGCAAATTATGTTCGTCCAACACCGTCCGGCAAGAAGGTTTCTTTGTCACTTGTTGCCAACCCTTCGCATCTAGAAGCCGAGGATCCTGTTGTTCTGGGTAAGACCTATGCCATACAGAACGTGGAGGGCGATGAATCCACTCATAACACTGCAATGGGTGTACTGCTGCATGGTGATGCCGCATTCGCTGGACAAGGAATCGTCTACGAAACCATGGGCTTCCACAACTTACCCAACTATGGCACTGGTGGCACCATCCATCTCATTGTAAACAACCAGATCGGTTTCACTACCGACCCTCGTTTCGCGCGTTCCACTCCTTACCCTTCCGACATAGCTAAGTCCATAGATGCCCCAATCTTCCACGTGAATGGTGACAACGTTGAAGCGGTCAACTTTGTCTGTCAACTCGCGGCTGATTATCGTGCAAAGTACAAACGTGATGTTGTCATCGACATCGTTTGCTACCGTCGTTACGGCCATAATGAGACGGATCAGCCCCATTTCACTCAACCCCGGATGTACCAGGCGATTGAAAAGCAGCCAACACCACTTACGCAGTACACGAAGTTCTTGGTTGGCCGTGGGACATTTACTGAGAAGGATATCGAGGAACATAAGAAGTGGGTCTGGGGGATGCTGGAGAAGGCAGCCGGTGCGGCAAAGGACTATGTTCCGACCAGCAAGGAATGGCTATCTGCATCTTGGCAGGGTTTCCCTTCACCTCGACAATTAGCAGAAGAGACCCTGCCAACCCGTGCGACAGGCTCTGATGAAGATATTCTTAAGCGCATTGGAAAGGCCATTTCATCATATCCTCCTGGTTTCACCCCGCATCGCAACCTTGCTCGTATCCTCGGCGGTCGTGGCAAGACAGTCGAAGAAGGTCACAACATTGATTGGTCAACAGCTGAGGCTCTTGCATTTGGCTCTCTCGCACTCGAAAAGATACACGTGCGCGTCTCCGGTCAGGATGTGGAGAGAGGTACATTCTCTCAGCGACACGCTGTCATTCATGATCAGAAGAATGAACAACAGTATATCCCCCTGAATGACCTCGGTTCAAATCAAGCTCGGTTTGTCGTATGCAACTCGTCGTTATCCGAATACGGGACTCTCGGATTCGAATTAGGCTACTCATTAGTTTCACCGAACTCTCTCACTATGTGGGAGGCGCAGTTTGGCGACTTCGCCAATAACGCCCAATGCATCATTGATCAATTCATCGCCTCTGGCGAACGGAAATGGTTGCAGCGCTCCGGCCTTGTCATGAGCTTGCCCCACGGGTACGATGGTCAAGGTCCTGAGCATTCAAGCGGAAGGATTGAGCGCTTCCTCCAACTTTGCGATGACCACCCCAACGTCTTCCCTACACCGGAAAAAATTGAGAGGCAACACCAAGATTGCAACATGCAAGTTGTGTATCCGACGTACGTGTTGTCTTTCTAACCCTGATGCCACTACTGATCTGATTCGTTACCTTAGTACCCCTGCGAATTATGTAAGTTCTGCCCTTCGGCTTAGTGAGTAACCCACTGAGTTTCTTGTAGTTCCATGTTCTTCGCCGTCAAATTCACCGCGACTTCCGCAAGCCACTCATTATTTTCTTTTCGAAATCACTTCTGCGCCATCCAAATGCTCGTTCGGATCTTTCGGAGATGGTCGGCGACACTCACTTTGAACGTTATATTCCCGATGTCCATCCTGAACACCTAGTGCCTGCTGAGGAAGTGAGACGTCACATCCTCTGCACAGGTATGTCGCACTGTCTGTTTAGTTGTCGAGTAAACTCAACATGGGATTAGGTCAAGTATACCAGACCCTCATTCAGGAACGTGATGCCAAGGGCATCAAAGATGTGGCCATCAGCCGCATTGAGCAGATCTCGCCCTTCCCCTACGACCTCGTGAGTTAGTTTCGTTAGATCTTCTACAGTATTTTGATATCGTTCACAGATCACTCCTCATCTTGACAAGTATCCCAATGCAGATATACTTTGGTGCCAGGTAAACCTATGTGTCGACTCCTGGTATTCCAGCTAACTCGTATGTAGGAGGAGCCATTGAACAATGGGGCGTGGACTTATGTTGGACCTCGTATTTTCACTGCCGCCAACGAGACGCAGTACCACAAAGGCAAATATCCGTACTACGCAGGAAGGCAGCCGACGGGCTCTGTCGCTACAGGTAGCAAAGTGAGTAGTTTGGTCTTTGATTCTCTACCCGCTCTAACTCAAGCAAACAGGCCCAGCACAAGAAGGAGATCGAGGAGTTCTTGGCCGCTGCCTTTGCTTAATAGAGTACGATGCTGAGTGATAATAATATATACATATTATAGCGGCGTTTGCGCGCCGGTCCCCGTTTTGACTTGCTGGTGTACCCTATCCATGGGGGCATAAAAATCATCTATCTCAAGTATATTTTCAAGACTGCGATTAGGCGAGAGCCAAACCATTTCGCACGTTCGCAACTTCGCATGGGGTACCGCCGCGAGCACACATCACGTGATAATCACGTGTGCACGCGTTATGGTTGACATCCTTTTCTGCACCGCTGACAACACTTCTTTGCAATTAAAGTCCTCGAATCCTCCTCGAATCTAGGCCACGTCTTCAAGAACATATGTCTGGCACACACAAGATTAAGATTGCTGCGCGCCTGCGATCTCGTATTGAGCACGAGATTGACGACCAAGGGATACAAATAACGCACGACGAAGACGAGGAGGGACCATCGTGGATTTGCGTGCCCAACCCACGGGACGTGAATCAAGTCTTTCGCTTTCCGTGCGTGGTTTTTTTTTTTTTTTTTCAATTTTAGCACGTTTCAGGTGTCAAGTGCAGTGACTTACTATTCAACTAGATTTACCAGTTGCTATGATCAAGATTCTACGCAAGAGGAGATCTTTGAGCAGGATGTGAGACCGCTCATTGATGTTGTATATAGTGGCGTCGTACGTCATACCATTTCCTTCTGAATTCTTGTTATATCAATGAACATAGACCGTGACAATCTTTGCGTACGGTGTAACGTCTTCTGGCAAGACACACACAATGCAAGGAACAAAAGCATACCCTGGCGTCATTCCAAGAGTTGTTGAGGTGCGCATACTTTCCACTACATGTTCCGCGTTACATGATTGCCAATGCCACTGTAACAGGCCATGTTTGAACAGAAAGCAGCGTTGCTAAAGTCCAACGTCGA
Organism: Suillus brevipes Sb2; assembly: GCA_011800875.2. NCBI lineage: Eukaryota > Fungi > Basidiomycota > Agaricomycetes > Boletales > Suillaceae > Suillus > Suillus brevipes. Next base: position 70,905 of record JRHT02000079.1, read on the forward strand.
GCTCGCGGTATCGTACATGGAGATATATAAAGACGAATGTTACGACTTGCTAGTTGATCGAGAGACGGTATGGCCCAAATTTTTTTGACCGTTTCCAATGGCAAGATTGCTGACTGACGTCCCGGGATGTGTAGGCTCCAAAGCTCCCAGTGCGAGAGAATGATGTGGGCCAAGTCTTTGTTGCAAACTTGAGTTCCGTACCGATAGCTTCAGTCGAGGAATTCATCGCAATTTATTCGTACGTGCTCTACTCAAGCCATTCACATCATCGTGGGTGGCACCTAAGTTCGCATCTGCTTACCTTTGGATGCAGCCAAGCATCGAAGCAACGCTCAGTGGGCGCGACAAATCTTAACCGTTCTTCGTCTCGTTCACACGCAATGTTAACGCTGGAAGTAACGATGACTGATTCTTCGGCAGAAAGATGTAAGACCCATTCGTGACTTTCCATCTTCCCTGCGCAGTAATAACATCACATCCTTCTAGCATTGACAGGAAAAATTAACCTCGTTGATCTTGCTGGTTCAGAGAACAACAAGCTAACTGGGAACGACCCCACGCGGATGGCCGAGAGCGCAGCCATCAATAAGAGTCTGAGTGTCCTCGGGCAGGTTGTACATGCATTGAATCAGGGGGCTGTGCGTTTTTTTGGTTAATATGAAGGCTCATAAACTAACGGCATACGCAGTCTCGAATACCATATCGCAATTCCAAGCTCACGCGCATACTCCAAGACGCCCTTGGCGGAAATTCTGTTGGATTGCTCATCTGCAATCTTGCTCCTGGAACGAAATTTAGGCAGGATACGCTGAACACGTTGAAGTGCGTTGACGTTCATATCATCTCGGGATCTTTAGCCTAACTCATGACCGCCTTCAGCTTCGCAGTGCGGACAAAGAACGTCGAGAACAGACCAGTGGTCAATGAGCGTGGTACGTTGCCATTACCAAACCGTCGCATGATTCATGAAAACTTAAAGCTCTGTAGACATGCGTCCCCAACCTAAACCCCACTTTGCGGCAATCCTGCCACCACCACCGAAACCTGCACCCGCCGTACTCCAGCCTCTGGAAGCTGTTGCAGGTCCATCGCGCCGCCCACGTCCCAGCATCGCTCGTGTTGCACCTAGACCAAGCCTTGCTGGCGCAAGTCAAAGCAGATCTCGTGTGCCACGTGCCAGCGGCATCGGGGTATTTGGTGTCCAGAAGGGACATCGTCCTCGTCCTTCGGGGGTGCCAACACTCATTAGCGAGATAGCGGAGACAAGTGGTAGCTCAGGGATGATGCAATTGACGGATAAGGAAATTGATGAGCGGGTGCGCGGTCTCCTATTCCGGATCACCCTATACGTTGCTAAATACAGACCGATAGATCGCAAGAGCCGTCGAAGTTGAAGTTGCGCGCCGTCTCAAGGAGCGCGAAGAGCTTGAACGACAGGAGAAGGAGAATATCGCATTGCAGTTGAATCTTCAAATAGAGAGGGAAAAGGAAAGGTTGAAAGAAGAGGACCAAAGACTTCCGACTGGGGTGCTTACCCCGCTCATGGCCCGGCACCGGGATTTGGATAATGAACTTCGTGCGAGGCTCGAGGAGTTGGAAGATAAGTAGTACGTCTGCTCTACTGGTGAGGTCATGCGACAGCGCTGACTGACTTACAGCGAACGCGGAACCAAAGAACTTCAGCTAGCAGATGTGCTTTCACCTGCTTCGAGGAAGAAAACCGGACGCGCGTATGTGATGCTGGCCCGCGCTCACTCAGAAAAGTACGTGTCCGCATCCTGATAGCATTCCTTATATACTATATATCTACCTAACGATGTTAATAGGGGCGATCTCCAAGTAGCGCTCGACCTATACCGCAAAGCCGAGTCATATGTCCCAGATAACGTCAAGCTGAAAGAGAGGTGGATACTTTTCGTTATTCATGTTTTCCTTTGTATGGTATCCGGTTCAAAGCAATAATTCTGACGTTTTTCTTTGCTTTCTCCGCGTGGCGGCATGCATGAAACAGAGTCATCGAGATCGAATGGGCAGTGAAGAACGGTGCCACATTCGTCCCCTCTCCGAAGAAGCCCAGAAAGGCAAAGAAGACAAAGGCTGGAAAGCGCAATGCGGTGGGCAAGAAGGTCATGAGTGGCGACGAGGATGAAGAGGATATGCCGATGGATGGAATCCATCAGATGCTGGAAGGCGAGTCAAGTGGATCTACAAATCCGCTGAAGAGGTTCAAAGTCGAGGAGGATGTTGTGCAGGCTATATCGGAGACCCCACAGAAGAGGGTGAAATGCGAGATCAAGCTCGAGGGAGAGGTATGAGCTTTTGTTACTGCGGTGCCCCAATGTCACATGTATGACTCGGACTGTTCGGTGTAATTTACTTTCCACCTGGTGTGCGATTTTTCTTCATGGCTAAAAATGTAGGTTCGCCAGTATCAGCTACTTCAAATGCCCAAGTCCTTTTACGTCCGTGTGTCCAATTCAACCCAGGCCTTCTGGAACTAACTTCTAGCATCACAAACTGATTCCCATGCCCTACTGACTTTGCCAATTTTGAAATAGATCAGACCAGAGTGAAGCGCTGCTAGTGAGCTGTCATTCTCAAATACTTCTCGTGTATATTCTGACTACCTGAGAGCAAGAGATCTTGTTTTCACTCGCGATCTTCAGAGTCACAATGCACAACCCTGACGTGAATTACCATGAGATCGTATCTGTCATTGATCTGCCGACAGATTTAACAGTTTGTTTCAATTTGTGAATATAACAGAATGGCTATAACTACGTGAAAAGTGGTGAATACAAGCGGCTTGCAAGATTACTCAACGCGGTGATACAAAATCACCTTTTCCACCAGGCACCTGTGCCGCCTCACCACTGAGTTACGACGTGAATGGATTCACCAGGTCGGTCAGTAATCCGAACCTCCTTCCAGTTTCATAGTGGAATGCTCATGGCAAGCAGCAATATGATGGTTCCAGCTTCCACACTTGTTGGCAGACACGGCAAGTGTAACGAAAGCGATGATGAACATTCAGAGACTCGGATGCATAATGAATATCAGTTATCAGATTTGTGAGTTCTTTCTGAAGCCCTAGAATTCATCCTTTTCCTGGGCGCGTTTCAAGCACGGTCGCCTCGCACGCCAGAACAGTGGGCTGGTTAAATTGTCAGTCTGCAAGTGCCAAGGACCACAACTCAGATCTACATGAGCGAAGTGAATCACAAGCTGCAAACTGGCCAAAGATCACAGGGTTCGCGGCTCAACGCTCAATAATCAACCAAGGGCATCGGACCATTGTCGCTGCTTGTCGTGAGTCCGATTGCTTAGCGCTTTTGAACTAAGTCAACGATTTCTCATCTACAGCTATTTGCAGAACACTAGGTCAATCATCAAAAATAAAATAGTACAGCGTTGCATCAATTGCGATGTCTGACCAGATACCACAAATTTCTGGGTATGTATCGTTTCACAATAGGAATGCGATTAATCGTCAGAAGTTGAAAGTTTGTAGTTTCAATTTGACTTAGCTTACTGACTTCTGTTTATCTGTAAGTACAACTTGTGATCATGAGTGATGAGAACTCCAGACGGAAATCCTCCGAGCCTCGTTTGGATCCGAGTCACATCCCCTAGCTATGTAAGTACGTGAACCGCGCCAACAACGAGGCGCTCAAGAAAGGGAACTGGACCCACAAAAGGAAAGGTGCAGCGAGTCACATCTGTAGTCACGTGTAGCACGTGCTCGGGCGCGCCCCCATTAGTCAAGTGGCGTGTCCCGCTTTTCCCAGGCGAAAATTGGAAGACGCGCACCCCTGTTTCTCTCAACTCAATCTACCACCATCCTTACCACCGAACAAAGCGAAATTTCAAGTACCACCGTAGCATTATGGTCGCCTCGAAAACCAAAAAGACTTCCAAGTATACGTACGCGGAACGTCAGTAATTTTTTTAACCTCCTTTAACGCGTGTTTTGGGGATGGCAAAGGGTATCACTGATGCTGACGACTCCAATCTAGGGGTTCTCAGTGCATTCTCTCAGGCACAGAAAGAGCACAGGAGACACAGTATTCACCTCGCTACCCTTCGTGCGCATGGTGAGCTGTTTATGTTTGCAAGGGGCTTGTTGCTCATCACCTTTGTTACCAGTGAGGAAGATCGCGAAAAATAGGAAAGATAAACTGGGACCTCAGTGGGCATCATGGGTGGGAAAGGCTGTGAAGAAGCTCGTACGCTCAAATGTTTCAAGTTTTCTGAAATTTACTGATCTTAAGAGAGCAGGAAGAGCAGGGAGTTTTGCAGCCTATCGATTCCAGTGGGTACGTGGGCATGACTCCGGAGGGCAAAAAAGTGTAAGTCCAGACGCCAAGCTCTTTTGAACGTCGAATTTAATTTTTTTTAGCCTCTCATATGCTCGCCGCAAGTTCCTTCCAACCGCCACTGGGGACGCATCACCTGCGCAAGAGGATGCTGTCTGGAAAAATGTCACCGAACATTTTTCCCCATCAATGTATAAACGGCAGCACGCGATATCTGCATCACGTTTAAGGTCAACTTTCGGCGAGGAAGAAGAAGCTGGGGAAGATAGCGCTTCCGCACGCGGAAGTCCTAGGGCAAAGAGACGGCGACGGGCACCGTCCCCCGTCAAGCCCTCCGAGCGGTCTCTAACAAAGATGACCAAGGCAGAGGTTTGTTTGACATATCAGTATTGTGACTTGTATCTCACTATGACCTATGACACGTAGCTCCAAACTAAAGTCCTAGAGCTCCAACGGGCGAAGCTTACGGATCAACAACTGAAGGCGCAACTTGCGGACCGCGATGAACAGCTACGGGAAGTCCAAGACGAACTCGAGATGTTAAAACTCTCAGCCAAAAGGGCGCGCGCAGCGATGCGTGAAGAAGAATTGACAGAATTGGATGAACAGGAATTTCAGTACAACATGGACGATGAATTTCCAGCGCCAGATTTTGCAACATTGCAAGTGCTTTCAATGACTACCTGGTCTGTTTGTTATTAACGCATTTGAAAGGGATGTCCAGACCCCACGCGCTGGGACACCGCAAGGTGCAGGTGTGATACGGACCCAATCAGGCTCTATCATTCACGACATCTCTATGCGGCCCACTCCTGCACCAAGCTCCCCTGGTGCCGAACGCGACCAGAGGTACAGAGACGATGAAGATGTGTTTGCGGACCAGCGGCGTGAACATCTTCGTACCCCTGAATCTCTGCCAAACCGCAGGACCTTGCAGACCGATGAACAACAGCCTGCTTTGGCGAACACGGTAAGCTCACCATGTGACCTTGTCTACCCACTTACTTTTGTTAACGCTCTACGCAGATTGATGCTATGGAGAAGGACATCGCGAAGCACGTGTCAGAGATCCAGACTCTCAAAGAGACAGTCACCCGCCTTCAGAGCGAGCTTGATACTCTGACAGGCACATCTGATTACTACAAGTCACGCGTAGCCGACCTTGAGGGCAAAACCAATGAACTTGAATCTGGGAAGCGCGACCTACAACAATGCCTCGCTGATCGCGATAACAATATCACTCAACTCCAAAATACAATTCTCCAACACGAGCAAGCTGCTGTCCAGCTCAATGAGACGCTCGCTCGGAAGGAAGCCTCACTAAATGCAATTTCCACAGAGGCTGAGACGCTTTTGCACAGCAAGAATGAGATTCTTGCTACGGTGCAGGGAATGGAGGACGAAATGACGACTGCGCGAAGCGAGAATAGGCGCTTGACAGATGAGCTCGCTAGTTCTCACAGAGAAGAAGAAACCCTTCGAGATCGGATGTTGGAACTCATCCGAACCACAGAGGAAAGACGAGGGGAGCTCGCGCAAGCCTTGAGTGTTGCGCAGAATGAAGCCAGACATGGCGCTGTGCTCGCCCAGGAGCTTCTCGTCGTGACCGAGACTACCAAGGAGCTCGAAAAACAGCTCTCTGAGGCCAATAGCACTGCTAAGGTCCTTGACGCTGAACTTGCGGAAGTCCTTGGATGCAATGGTCAGCTTCAACTGGCTCTAGAAGGATCCAGGAAGGGGATTGAAGAGTTGAAGAGCAGGATCACATCTTCCGAGATGAGAGAGGCGGGATTGTCGTCAAAATTGCTCACCGCTGATATGATGAGGCAGTCATTGGAGGATGCCGCTGCAGTCGCGAAAAATGCTTCGCGAGTCGAACGAGTGAAGGCGCAGTCCACCGTTCTTGGGCTTCTCGAGAAAATTGATGGACTGCAAATTGGACGCGATGATGAAGTGCGGGGTTTTGGCGACCGAATTGCAGCTCTAGAAGGTGAAATCGAGGATCTCAAATCGAACCTTCACAACGCAAGCGAAGCTCGGCATGGCGCTCTCGCTGCGTTGAAGAAGTCCAAAGACGACTTCGCGCACTTAGAGAATTTGCTCGCTGCAGAGCATGCCACCTGTAATGGCCTCCGGGATAGTCTGACTCAAACGCAAAAGCAAATATCTGGGTTGAAGGCAGCAAAGGCAGCCTGCGAGTCGACAGTCGACAATCTTAAGGCTATTTATGATCAAGGGAAGAGGATGCAGACAGACTGGATGTCTGGGATGGAGAACATGGTATGTTGTCTCGTGATTCGTTTAATTTGTCGTGATGCTTAAAACGAATAGTTTGCTTCCGCCCAGCCAGCTTCATTGCAGCCGCACGCGTAACGATGCATTTGCCTGAGCTACCGCCATTGCCAATACTAATGCAGAGTCAACAAAAGGGTCCTGAGTCAATGCTATGGACGTTGCAGGCTTCATATCAGACAATTATCTGGACTTGAACATTTATCATGGATGTACTTACGATATATCTCTTGATTTGAAGAATATAGTGTTGATCCATGTCATGTTGGACCTACTTAGAGTTGCCGTCAAAATTAGGTCGTGCCTCCTGTGACCTTGTTTTAGAGGATTGCGCTCTGCGGCTGCCTCATCCTTCAAGTTCACTTTCACGTAGGTGTGATGGAACGGCCCCCTATAGCCAGGGGCATCCTCAGCAACCTGTCCTGGAGGCGATGTGTGCAATCATGACGGATTACAGCGTGGAAATGATCGTTGTGGAAGAGACGGTGGTGCAGAACCAATTGCTCTTGAGGCATGTCATTTTGGTGATCGGTCCGTGTTTTGTGCCGCGTTAGACAAGGCTTCTCTGAACTTCGAGCGTTGTCATCTTTGTCAGTTGATTGAGAATACTGTTTATTAGCTTATAAACGATAAGAACGCTAGTTACTCGTGTAAAATACGGGGTGTCGGATGTCGAGGTAGAGTCTAGGCAATGATATAAATGCTCGGTCTCTCGATGCTGGTAGTGCTGGTTTCGGAAAAAGTACATGGTGAAAGCTTGTCTTTTCGTTGCCCTTCGTCGTCACACAGGGGCCATTCGGGGAAAGTCAATGGGATCTGTGAAAGCCGTACGCCGAGCACTGGACGACCTATTGGGGATCCTTTGACGACGTTAGATGACAATGCAAGATATTTATATGCTCAGACACAGGTGCCTGGTTGTGCCTGGTTGGATTGATGTTTGATGATATGCCGGGCCCAAATTTTAGCGCTCAGGCACTGTGACAAAGTCCTTTGTTCTGAATCTCTTTTTCAGGTCGTGTGCTGTCGTTGTGTGACTATGGCGACGATGAGATCATCGTCCGTCTCGTGAACCCGAGTGCAGAATGGATGATGGTGAAACCAGGGGAATCGTTTCGGTGCATTTCAGTGTATGAGATGGCACTGGCAGCTGACGGGAGACAAGGTTTCGGACTCCACGGTGCCACCTCATAACAGCGAACCCTGGCAGTTTCTAACGTACTTGCCCCGCAAACTCAGTGTAGTGAATGCCGGGAGCAATGACGAAACCATTTACAGCAACACATGACAATTGATGACGTTTTATTACGGGGTGCAACGGACCTGCATGACATGCCCTAGATCATCATTCTAAGGGTCAGAGGAGCTTATCCCGAATTCCAAGCGAGAGCGCCTTGCGTTGTCGGGCTGGTCTGAGGCGGTGCGGAAGTGAAGTCGGAAGGGGAAACATTTAGAAACGTGTAAACATGTTGTGCAGATAACGTAGCATGTGAGCAGGCTGAAATTAGTTTGTTGAGAAATTGTGGTTGGTTGGCAAGAATTCCGCAAGATTGTCGAGCGTGAGTTATGTAAAGACCCCGGAATGACCCCAGCTCAGCACAAAATTTTCGACATGGTTGATCGTCGTCAGTAATTTCCGAGATACTGGCATATGTCAAAACGAACCTTCTATCCCGCTTATTCTAGATTGAACGCGGGTCCATGCTGAAACTACGCAGCACCAAGATCACACTTGCTCGGAGCCTCGGGGATCCATTTGAATGAAGAAGGGAAGAGAAGAGAAAGGAAGCAACTCACCAACACAATTGATTCGCACCAGCAATCGCCACTAGTTGTGGGTGGGGTCCACGTCACACGATAGACGCGCGCACAAAGATAATAGGAGAGCTCACATGCTTTGATGGTGGAAGTTGGAACGCACTATGTCCACTAGTGGCCCACTGGCGAGCCTATGGCAGTACTTATGAGCGGTAGTGGCTAGTGGCTTGTGGCTATGACTCGGTTTGAGAAATGAAATTCACGTGCAAACAGTGAGATCCGGATGATTTAAAGACTAGATCATATCCGCTTGCTTCAAGTACCTACAACGACGCTTCAACCAACTTGAACATTCGTCGATGCCATGTCTGCTGCTTTTCGAATCTCTTCAACCCTATGGGACAAGATTCACCACTTTGCAAGCTTTCCTCAGACGGGCGGTATGTCATTCTGATATCCTCACAACCCATTGCCCCGGATCTTTAATTTTTATAATCTACAGTCTCGCTGCAGCAGATGGTGCTCTTCGGTCAACATCCAAGTCAGGGAACTCTCCTCAAGGCGAGCCAGTTCCTTGCAGGTAAAGTGCTTTTTGTGTAGGTTTGACTCACTCTGATGTCATTGTCCACCCTCAGAAGAGCTGCCCGTCCGCCTCGCCCATCGTGTCAAGGAACTCGATGAGCTTCCCCACAATCTCAGCGATATGCCTTCCATACGAAAGGTCAAGAACTGGTATGCCCAGTCCTTCGAGGTTCGCCGTAGCCCATATTCTTTATCGTCATTCCTCACCGGATCTTATATAGGAACTTATCAACTTTCCTCCCGTCCAACTACCGCAACACCTTCGCCAGCAGCTTTCCTCAACAGGCCAGGATATCTTCTTACCTGACAGCACCCCAAATCCAAGTCTTGCCGCTCTCCAGGACCACGACCACCCTCTCTTCAACTTATCCAGTCTCAAGGGCAATGCGAACGGCATCGGTAACGTCAAGCTTAGGGTTCCTGTGGAACGCAGGTCTGTACCTCTTTAAGCCCCCCCAAAATCCACGCATATCATACTCACTTAGTACAAGATATTACGCGAAGTCATCATCCATCGACTGGCCACCCTCCGTTCTTGACTACAATGCCCGTTTCACCCGCATGCTCGAGGCCATCAAACGCAGGCACGACCCTACAGTCACCACAGTCGCACAGGGCGTCTTAGAATGGAAGCGCAGTCAGAACGCAAAGAACATCGGCCTTGATATACAGGCTTGGCTTGATAGATTCTACATGAGCCGCATTGGTATCCGCTTTTTGATCGGCCAACGTCAGTTGTTCTTAGCACTTTCCCCCATCATTTCCTCATTTCCGTTTCGTTTTCTTAGACGTCGCACTAAACACACAACAGCCACACAAAGACTATGTAGGCATCATCTGCACTAAAGCTGTACGTTGCCGTTTTCTGTCTTTCCCCATTCACTAACACCTCTCCTTCGCCGCAGAATGTACACGATATCGTACAGGAAGCCATCGAAAATGCCCGCTTTGTCTGCGAGGAACACTATGCCATGTTCAAAGGCCCCCCTGTTCAACTCATCTGCCCTCCCAACCTTATCTTCCCCTATGTCCCAGGCCATCTCTCCCACATCTGTTTCGAACTCCTCAAAAACTCCCTTCGTGCCGTTGTCGACCGCTTCGGCCACGATGCACGAGACGATAAACCATACCCGCCCATCAAAGTTATCGTTGTTGAGGGAAAGGAAGACATCACCATCAAAATCACTGACGAAGGCGGTGGAATTCCGCGTAGCGCCATTCCTCTCATTTGGACATACATGTACACGACTATGACGGGACAGAGCATTGACCAAGACTTCCAGGCTAGCGATTTTCAGGCTCCGATGGCAGGATTTGGGTATGGACTACCATTGTCGAGATTGGTGAGTGACGTGCGCGTTTGTCGGGGGCTTGCGCTGATGTGTATCGTTGACAGTATGCGAGATATTTTGGAGGTGATTTGAGGTTGATATCTATGGAGGGGTACGGGACGGATGTATACATCCACCTCAACAGGCTTTCAAGTAGCCGGGAGCCTCTTCCGTGATCCGCGTCTTATTTGCGGTAGAAGAGCTACTAGTATGTACACAATATGGACCTACTCTAGTAGATCCATTCGACAAGTACTGACTACAGTTAACCGACTCGTTCGGGACCAGACAGACGACAGTTTCACGACAAGCTGTATCACCACGTGCAATGCATATATGTATTTACATTGGTACATAGCAGAATTGAAAATTGACCTTTGTGACGGGGAAACCTGGCGCTCGATATTCCCATGGGTTCGCGTCTGTCATCTTTCTCAGTCGGCGAATATGATGCTGAGACGTTGTGCACGGTGCTGTATATAGCAGAATCAAAATGCGGAAAGAAGAATCCAAAAGGTGATACCACAAAAGTCATACAGTAAGCAGAGTTTGTCGAACCGCGGATCACGAGCCCCTCTTCAACGAGATTAACACTTGACCTTGATAACGCTCGGGGAGTAGGCCCGAGCCAACAGGGCACCACAGACAAGCTCGCGATGTTTGGAGACGGGCCGCTAACTTCAAACCCGCGTTGACATCTGCAAAACTTGAGACGCGAGCACTTGAAGGATCAGCCAACTAATTGAAAGAGAAATACAGAAATGGGTTACGTGACGACGTCCGCCAAAATGGTTCTGGATATACCTTGATTCGTGTACGCTCAACATCATCACAAGCCCAGTCATCTTGAAGGACAATACAGGTTCCAATGGCACCCCACGCCGTGTCGACCATCAACTTAGTCTGTGCACCCATCGTAAATCTGAAATGACATATGCCAGGTACCTGGTGTCCACTCGCACAGGGAACCACATAGCAGACGACAATGTTGAGAGCAAGCCTCGGGATTACATATTTGTGGTGTCTGTTCTGGACTTTCTGCCCCAGGCTGTTCGGTTCCGCCTCGGATGCGAGGTCCGCAGCGCCGAAGCCTGGAAAACAACTCAGTCGGGATAGCGGCCTGTAACTCGATAACTGGCTGCTAATGCACTGATCTTTCGCAGAACTTACCTCAGTGTGCGGAAGAGAGTTTTAAGTGAAGCTTGACACCAGCCAGACGTGAACAAGAGGCCGACCTTCAACCCATCGATTTGCTCTGTTGTGTAGAAGCGTACCTTGAAGGAAAAAAATAAGTATGGGGTCTGCAGCCTGCACTCTCACTCGTAGATCTTTCTGAAAGATTGATCATTAAAATACGAGGTAGGCAGAGTCTGATCTTTTTCACGCATCGTCGTATTGCTGCCTGTTAAAATCAAGTATTCTCCGAGTTGGTCATACATGCCATGGTTGTGTGTTAAACTGACTAGAAGGAGGATCATTAATCATTCATACAGTCCTTACTGAGCGCAGGATCTTGCAAACTGAACCTGAAGAATTTTTCCGAGTCTTTTCACACCAGTATCTAAGTGAAAAATAAATTCAACATACTAATAGAACAGTCATATAAGTCGTAGGCCGCACCTCTTGCGCATCTGCTTCGAACTCCTGAGCTTAAAAACACCCTCCGTACCGTCATCTATCCCCATCAAATTCACCGACGAGGGCGGGGGAATCCCGCGTAGCACCATTCCCCTCATTTGGACGTAGATGTTATGTACACGACCATGACGGGACAGAGCCTAGCAGAGCATCGATCAAGATTTTCAAGCGAGTGACTTTCAGGCTCCGGTGTGTTGGGTCCATGGGGCTGCCGTTGTCGAGATTGGTGAGTAGCGTGCGCGTTTGTCGGGGCCGTACACCGGTGTGTGATAGAATACAAGTATTCGGAGGGGAGCGGTTTGAAGCTGGTATCTACGAAAGCGTTGGTATCAAATGCATGTATGATCACGATAGACTTTCGAGCAGTAGAAAGCCTTGTAGTCCGTGCTCCTGGGTTGATCATGTTAGAGGAGCCGATGTACACCATATGGTAAGAACCTAGTTTCATTTGATTCCGACTGCAACAGACCGACTCGTTCTCGGGACCGAAATCCAGACCATACGACACTGTATTATTAGTGCAATGTACACGGTACCATAGCCGAGTCGATATGCAAAAAAGGATCATGAAAAAGAAAGTACTCATATACAAGGACAGCATCACGCAGGGCTTGTCGGACAACGTACAGATGTTTACATGTTGTATGCGTGTATAGTGATGTTGGGGTGTGGCGATAGCGTTTGCGATGCGAGAAACAGGATTAGAAGAGAGCCAAGCAGGGGGTATTGACAGTGTCCGTGTGGGAATCAAGAGAGAAAATTAACAAAATCCATGTCACGCAGGTCCGTCCTCAGAGTGCCATGTACGTTTGAGCGATGTCGAAGTAGGTATGTGGATTGAAGGATTCATGTGTGCCAATGACGACGACAGCGCAGAGCTCGTGTGGCTACCCATAAGCGTCGACCAGTCGGCACTATCATGTGGATGGACCAACGTCGAATGTTGGTGTTGCTGATGATGTTGTTGGTTTTGTTGGTGCTGCTGTTCCTGGTGGTATTCCGGCCCACGCACCTCCAACGCATCAACTTCCTCACACAACCTCTGATTCGCAAACCGCAACTGCTGCAGCTCATACTGCCAGCTACTCCCCCGCGCAGTATCTAGCTCGTCGAATACATCATCAACTTCGGCATGAACCAGCGTATTAGAGTTGCTTGAGTTGCTAAGCACCGTGATCTGTATGACGAGCGGGTGAGCGTGTGACGGAGAAGGCGCTTGGGAGGGCGTCGAATGTGGGGCTGGAGCGGGTGGACGGTATACTACGAGCCGCACGTGCACAGTGCTACGATCTTTACGCAGCATCGTGCATACCATTGCAGACGGCTCGCCATCCGCGTGTCCACGTACCTGCGCCACATCTCCGTTGGCGCGTTGAACCGTCGCCTCCACATGGCCACGATCCCCACCAATGACCATCGCACCCAAAGACTTGCCGATAACCTCACCAACGCTCCATCCAAGCATATCGCGCACGCTGGCGCTGGTGACGAGTACGGTCCCGTTTGCGCTCACCATGCCCCATACCTCCTGTTCGCCAAGTCCGCCAGCATGGGCGATCGAGCGCCAGCTTAGCGAGGGCATCCATTTGCCACGGCCGGAGAGGATGATGGCTTTGCGACCTTTTCCGGGTTCGACGTGGAGGCGTCCCCGGCATTCAATCCAAGCGTATTCAGAGGATTTGGCACGGGCGCGGAAGAGGAGGTCGACCGTTTTGGGTTGGCTGGCTAGATTTGGTGAGCTTGGTGGTATGGGGGAGGCGGAGTCTACTGATGGGGTGTTTGGCGTGACAGAGGACTCTTTGAGCTCGCGCATGAGTGGGACGAGGTCTGCAGGGTGGCAGTAGTCAGATATGCTTTTCCCAACGAGCTCCTCGGGTTCGTATCCCAGGACGAGGCGAACGCTCGGGGCAACGTAGAGAAAGGCGCCTTTGAGGCTGAGAACGACGATAAAGTCGGGAGATTTTTCGAGGAGGAGCATGTGCAGGAGCTGGTTGCCATCGTAAGTATCAGGCTTGTCAGAGGTGGCTGTAGATGGGGGGATATTGACGCTCGTGGAGAGAGGAACTGAGGAGGAGAATTTGGCGTCTGTGATCAGACTACGCAAATCTTTGCTTAGTACGCTGTTGGACGGCAATGCAAGTCGACCTCTCGATGGGGGCCCGAGCGGGGATGGCACCGGTGCGCCTGCGCCTACGGTGTAATTGACAATGTAACTCCCATCGCGCAGTTTCTGCAGAATCGCGTTGGGTTGTTCTGTGAGATCGACCTGGAAGCCGACATGATAAGCAACCTCTTCCGCTTCTTCTGGACGGTTTGATGTACCGCCCCTGAGGGGGATCACAGTGACGAGATTGATGAAGGCCTGTCCACCTTTGCGGTAGTTGATGATACTGGTTTGGCACTCCTTGTCCGCGGAGAGGGATTTTTTCAAATGCGCGACTGCATCTGGTGCGACGAAGCGACGCTCCTCACCTTTTTGTACGTTTCCATCTGGGGACTGCAAGAAGCGACAATTGCGACCGAGAACCTCAGATTCAGCGTAGCCTGTAAGGCGATAGAAGGTGGGGGAGGCGTAGATGATGGGACAGTCGTGGCGACGAACATCGACGACAGTAAAAGAGCAAGAACTGTCGACGGGGCCGAGCACGATGTTTGGGTGGGGACGGGAGACTACACGAGAGAGGAGGGAGAGCAAGTCGAAACCCGAGGAGGAGTAAACAGGAAGACCTAGGGGGGATGGTGCAGAAAACCTAGTCGTAGCATTGAGTTTGAGGATATCTGCGGTTGTGAAAGAGGAGGTCGAGGTAGTCTGTATTGGAGGTGGTGGGGGTGGGTGAGAATAGTCGACCTGGGGATACGGTATAGAATGAGGTGCATTCGAATAGGCATCATAGCAATTGCTCGATTGCGCACTGCTAGCTGCCTCCACGGACGCATGGTGCCTCGACTGAGAAGGGTGAAAGCTATTCGAAAATGAGCATTAGAGGATATCATTCACGGGTATAATTTTGTACTCACGGGGCAAAGCCATTGTTCGCAAACCAGGATGAAGCAAATGAACCTGGACTGTCAAGAAGACCAGCTGGTAGGACCTCCGCACCACCGCCTGGGGCTAGTATTGGAGGTCCATTGTACATGAATTGAGGTATCTGAAACTGAAGGCCATTAGAGTGAGGATGGCCGTCATCAACATTGTAACGGCCATCGTTGTAATCGCCGTAGTGATTAGAGTACTGCCGACTCCGCTGCGGCTCGTCATGTGTTAAATATCGCTCAAAGGGCATGGTGGGCGGTCTTGAACAAGATCATCCAAGAGGAGTAGAACTTAAAGTAGATTTTGGGGGTTGGTACTTGGAAGAAGCGTTGAAGAATCCGTCTTTGGAGGTGGGATGCTTGTACTTCACGTTAGCCTAACGTTATACAGCCGGCTGGCCGCCGTCAACGGTCTTGCTTTTTACCTACTGCGAACATTAAGTTTACCTCACCAACACTTCGTGTAATCCACGTTTAACTCCACTCATTTCATATTGAGATAGGCTGGGCCTGTTCCTACAATGCAGTACATCGACAAACACCTTCCGACTCGGGTTTGTCACATAACTAAATCCTAGCATGCAGGCTGTTAATCTTTGCCCTCGTTCCCCTAACCATCACCCACATTGGATGATGTAGTGAATAAAAGGGCAAGTGTCACACCATCTGTCTCTACCATTATCGCGCCATGTCCTCGGTGTGAGAGTGATATCACCACATATCTAAGCTTTGAGCGGTGCGCGCAATTTCTGCTCCAACGGGCCCCTGGCTCGAGTAATCTGTGCCATCCCTGAACGTCATATGCGTCAATTTAAAATATCCCAGATAACCGCGTAAAACGTCACTCACTGCAAAACTCTCTTCTCCTTAGTCCTCACGGCCCGCATTTGTAAAGCCCCACCCTTCTGACCTAGGAACTTGTACCGTGCACGACGGAGAGCCTCCGGGATGACCCCAGCTTGCAACGGATGGGAGGGTGGTCCGTCCGTTGTGAACCCGATCGACAGGGCTTCCCCCAAGCACCGCGCATACCTGGATGGAAAACGTAAAACATATAGCACGCACGATCTCATACCCGAGTCGCGAATCTATCAGCACCCGCGCGACTCAACATCTTGTTGATGCGGATGACGTGAAATGGGTGGACTCGCACACGCATATGGAATCCTGGCCAGACGTCTTGGTGACGTATTTGGTGGCGCAGATGTAAGCTGTTCCTAGGAGACAAGATGGCAGCAGAAAGGAAACACATTCACAGAGGCACACTTCCGGCCACGGTCAAAAATTCTGATCTATGGGGTGGAGTGAGGACGTCAGTGACGAGCTGTGGATGAACGGACCTTGGGAGCAGGTACATCACAGTCGTACTGCGACTTTGGCCAAGGTTCGTTCTTATACTAGCGGTAGCAGCGGTGATAAACTGCGGCAGGATTGCAACCAGTGCCTGGGTACGTGGCCTTCAAGTTGCAGAGTCACATCCAAGACAACAGAATTACATCCACCCCAATCCGATACTCTTTTGAGGTCAAATTACCCCCAGCGTCTGAGCGTCATCCGACAAGCGAAAACTGACACTCGCATGGTTACATGGAAGTGGGGTGCATGGGTAGACGAGCCCTTTTTATCTGAAGTTGCAGTGGGAAATCGGATAACCAAGAGATGACAAAACAAACTCGGCGGTCGCCGAGAGACCTCAGCTGACGGGCTGACGTACTTGGTTAGAATTGCACCCCAAAACTCAGGACTTCATGTGAAGCTTAGATCAAATGACTGCAGCGTGCCCTGCCAGTATTAATGCACATACGATCTGGACGAGAAATCACGACTACTATGACGAGACCATCTTTTGTCATAGTTGCGACACGACTAATGTTACAAACGATAAAGGAAAAGGTAAACGATATCAGTTACTATTCCATGGTAATCAAGAGAGATTGATGGAACGAAGCCTTTACTAATAGAACTGTACTCGAGTCTCGAATTTCGTGATTGAATTTTGAATCGCTTTCCGTTTCTCTCCCTCACACATCTCATGGTATTGTGTCGATCCCTGCCACCCTGCCCATGCCGTCTCGTTCAACGCACCCCACCATTCGTCTTTGAAGGGATGTCCTGGTGCACCTGCATAACCCCAAGGTTTGGACGTGTACGGCTGTACGAACGGATTGAGCACCGCCACAAGACCAGGATGAATTGGTCCTGTGAAATGCACGACTCCAGGATCCTTCATGTCTCCCAATGCCAGGGTATCTCTATCAGCTGAGCCAATCTCTGCATAGGTTCCTAGTCCCTGCGCATTCCAGCTCAGGTTCACTTCGGCCCAATCGCCAGCAAAGTGCACATTCAGCACGTCCTGGTCGCGAAAGCGAGCGTCTTTCATCTCATGCACCCGAGCCTCGAGCTCGGACAGACGTGTCCTTGCCTTTGCTAGGTCAATCAGGAGCATGCCTGAGTTAAAGTACCGCTTTTGTGAAACGCCATCATGGCCCAATGGGAATCCAACATCCACCGCTGCACCAATCGAGGAGCCCCCCAAATCAGTGTTCCACAACTCCTCGAGGCTCCTGCGCACCAGCATGTCTGCATCCAGGTACAAAGCCCGCTCCACTGGCAAGATCTTCATCATATCAACTTTTGCCCAAACTACGCCTAGTTCCGAAGTTAGACTTCCAGTTGGAAGATCCAGGAATACTAGGGTAACATTGGGTCGCTCAGGAAGCGACGACTTGATCTTTTCCTTGTCTTCGACACTTATTCCACAGTCCACGATATAAATCGTCATACGTCCCACGGTCTTCTCGATGGCGCTGCGAATCGTGACAGCTGCCGCCATCGCATACGAGGTGTCGATGGCAAGGACCAAATAGATCCCTAAACTCAGAGCGCTTGCGAAGCGCCGCTCGGCGCTCTGCTCCACGAGGAATCCGATTCGCATCTCACTGGTCTTCTTCAAAATCATCTGATACTGCTCTGCAGTTTTAGACAGATGCTCATACTCCCCTGCATGAAGTGCTAGGAATGCATCGATTCCGCGGCGGGGATGATGCACACTTTCGACGGGCTGCTCGGGCCAGTTATAATCGTCGAAAATGAATATGCATCCCTCGCGCGCAAGGCGCCATGCAAGTTCTGCATCTAGGAGCGTATCATCTGCGCGGTGCGATCCGTCCACATACACCCAGTCAAATCCAGTGCTCGTGTCCCGCGCTATCTCCTCTTCCAGGAGCGCATATAGTGCGGGGACGCTGAACTGCGGGAGTATGCGAAATGGGCGACCCGTCTGTAGAAGATTCTGCGAGAGCTTGCGGTGGCGCTCACGTCCCGCGGGAGTATGCATAAGGTCGAAATGGTCGATACAGACTATCTCACCGCCTTGAGCGCAGAGCGTGGTGAGCAAAAACACGGCGGAGCGCCCTTCCCAGGACCCGATCTCGAGGATACGTGGCTCTGGGGAAGTCACCAATGGGAAGAGGCTTTCCCAGTATGGAATATTCTGGGTAAACCAGTCTTGTGATGGCGTAAACTCGTATTCATTTGTAGATGCAGACAGATCAGTAACTGTAGTTGCAGACATGTTTGGCTGCAGTTGATGATCAATGTAAGCATCTGAATATGTGCGTGAGGAGTGGAGCTGACCTATGGGCACAGAGAGTGTTATCAAATGGTGCTGTTTCTTGATGACTTTTAAGATTTTGATTTATACCTGTCTATGCATAGCAGGAGTCCATCAGACCGTTGTATCGATTTTTTTTTCCAATTGATCCCTTACTTCTTGGGGAAAAAACCCGTTACCTTTAGGTGGAGGGTCTATCCTGATTCGCGATGGTGGTGCTTATCAGGTTTGCTGGACTTTCTATCGGCACTTAATATTGCTGTACCGCACACTAGCATAAACAGGTATAAATATATTCACGTTCTTGGACACCGTCGATCCCACTTGGCACTGATTTATAAACCACAGAAAGCCCTCCTTATATCCCATCTCTCTTTTGCAGTCTTTCGCCCACCATATCAACAGACGCGCTCGCTTGCGTTTCGTGTTGGCTATCCTGTGACACATTTTCGATAGAAAAAGTGCTTTCAACCCTCTCAGAGTCAGCTCGAACTGAGTTTCCTCCTTGAGTTTGTGGGTATGTTTTCGAACCATTTTATACAACGACAGACTCATTTATCCCAGTCAGAGAAATAATGGCGACCACCAGTGGCCGGCGTCGGTTTCTCGTCACCGGCGGGAATGGTTTCATTGTACGGGCCTTTCGTTATTTACATGACACAATATTGAATTTGATATTCGCTAGGGGTCATATGTAGCAAAGGCATTGTTAGAGCAAGGCCACTATGTTCGCATCGCAGATATCAAGCGAACCTCGTATTTCAACGAGCGCATCTCGAATGAGGTTCTCATTGGAAATCTCTGCGACTTGTCATTTTGTGAAAGCGCTGTCCAAAGCATGGACACAATCATGCATTTTGCTGCCACCATGGGCGGCATGGGCGCAATCCACGAAGCGAATGATTTCGTGATCTACAAAGACAATTCAACAATGACATTCAACCTCGTACATGCCGCTGTACATCGGGGTGTTCAGCGTTTTTTCTATGCATCCTCTGCCTGTGTTTATCCGACATCATTGCAACACCACGGAACGAGCCCTATATCCCTCCGCGAGCATGACGTATGGTCTTCTGCGGCCCCAAATCCACAAGGCCTCTACGGTCTCGAAAAGCTTAACTCCGAGCTGCTTTTGATGCAGTTTGTCGAGAAAATGCAGATACGCATTGCTCGATTTCATAACATCTTTGGCCCATGTGGCGCATGGGTTGGCGGGCATGAAAAAGCGCCTGCCGCGCAGCTCAGAAAAGCGCTCGCTGCACACATGGATCCCAACACACAGGGTGAAATCGAGATCTGGGGAGATGGAAAGCAACAGCGAAGCTTCCTCTATATTGACAATTGTGTCGAAGCTATTCTCCTGCTCCTTGAATCCGACTGCAATGAACCAATGAACATCGGATCTGACTGCTCGGTGACCATCGACGATCTTACGAAGATTTCCGTGCAGTCTGCAGGCATGAACGTAGGGGAATTCCGCTTCAAATACATGGATAATTCTCGTCCTGTTGGTGTCCATGCCCGCAATTCAAATAATGAGTTCATCACAAAGACATTGAGCTGGACTCCAAAGATACCCCTCGAGGCTGGTATGATGAAGACCGCGGACTGGATCAGAGGGGAAATGGAGAAGATGCTCGATGGCAACGACGAAACTGCCCGGACAGAGTTGTTGAGCAGTTTCAAAACGAGCAAGGTCGTATACTTGAATCGGCCCATTATTACATTCGCTATCCTGCTTCCCATCACATCCCGTGGTCTCGAGGGACCCGAGAAGAGCCTCGAAAACCTTCGGACCTTTGCAAAGTCTCTTGCGCGCACTACATGGCGTGACACCCGCGAGCTTGGACTCGTCCACTTTCAGGTGAAGATATACTTGGGAATTGACGCCGACGACGAGTTTCTGCTGCGCCGCACGGGAAACAGCGAAATGTCAGACATCGAATTACTCTTATCAGAGGAGGGAATCACGGATGTTTCTACCGAGATCTGTGACGTACCCCGCGGTCATGTCTGCGCCATTTGGCGCCAGTGTGCACACCGGGCTTGGAAGGAAAAAGCGGATTATTTTGTTCTAATGGGCGATGATGTCGTTCTCCTCGACGAAGGCTGGATGAGAGACATCCACGAACAGTTCACGGTGATTTCACGGCACGAACATGTCCCTCAAGGAATGGGATGCGTTGCCTTCACAGATGTGACTTTTCCCGGAATGCCCACGTTCCCCGTTATCCACCGCACTCATATGGACGCCTTTGGCGGCCAAGTTATACCAGAGGTTTTTATTAATCAAGATGGGGACCCGTTCCTCTTCCAGCTGTACCGTAAATGGGGCTGCTCTCGAATGATACCATCAAGACTTTCTAACGGCATTGGCGGAAGCTTACCTGCACGCTACATTCAACAACATGCAGATGGATGGACGTTCGGTCCGCTGACTGATGCAGCATCAGCGCTGGAAAAATCGTTGGCGACATCTTTCCCGACCGCTACTCGTAAAATGACATTGGACGTCGTCATTCCAAGCTACCGGGTCCTGTTCCCTTTCCTCGATGCCATCCTTGCCCTCAAGGAGTCTCCAACTTGTGAAATTATGTTCATCATCATCATCGACGACCCACACTCCTCGAAAATCATTGAGCTAGAGGCAAAATACGCTCATCGCCCAGACATCCGCATCCGTGTCAATGAAAGTAACCTTGGCGCCTCGGCGTCACGAAACAGAGGCATGAAGGAATCTGCTGCGGATTGGATTCTATTTCTTGACGACGATGTCACACCTCAAGATGACATCCTGATCGAGGCTGAGAAAGCGATTCGTTCAAATCCACGGGCTGCCGGTTTTATTGGAAACACTTTTTTCCCAGTTGCCAGCACTATCTTCACCAATGCTGTTCATCTTGCTGGCGTGACTCACTTCTGGGACATCGCTGCGAAAATGCCGCAGAACGAGAGTGACGTGCCCTGGGGTGTCACAGCCAATCTCATCGCCCGCCGTGCTCAGGACGGGGTGGAATTTGACCTGCAGTTCCCGAAAACAGGCGGAGGAGAAGATATTGATTTCTGTCGGAAGAAGCGCGACTTTTCTGTTGCTCACGGGGGCAAAGGCTTTTGTCCTGCTCCTCGTGTCGTCGCAACTCACCCTTGGTGGAGCGATGGCCAAAGATCATACTGGCGTTTTTACATGTGGTCCAAAGGCGACGGGGGGCTCATAAAGCTCTACCCAAATTTCACGTATTTAGATCAGACTCCCAACAGCGCAGAGTTATTCCTGATCAGCACAGCATTGACAGTCCTAGGCGCGTTCACATACCTCTTCACAAGGAGCTCTGTCGTGTTCCTTGTTTCAATGAGCCTCGCAATGGCGACGGTCATTGCAAACATAGCGCATGATATGTACCGTCATTTGTGGAGAGATATGAATCGCACAAAAGCTCTCAGGTCTTCACTGAGAGGAACAGGATGGGCTGTCGCAGTTGCTGAAAGTGCGCTGATCAGGATGGCGAGCGAGGGTGGGAGGTTGATCGGCTTATTTGAGCGGGGAGAAATTATGCTCATTGGGCATAGGTTTGACTGGTTCACAGGGAGGGCGGGAAATGGTCCGATGAACGAAGAAATCATGAATGGACAACAGAGAATGGCACTGGTGGCTCTCATCTTTGGTGTGTTGTGTTTCAAGTTTTGTTACTAGTGATGGGGCCGTCAGTTTGATTCATCCTTGGTTTGTACTTATACTTTCTCCGGCACGTCTGCAACTTGAAGTCGTGTAACCAGTGGTGTACGATATGTATCATCTACCCTTTCTCCGAGTCCGCGTGTCTGTCGTGATTGTTGTTGTACGATATGTACCATGTTACATAGGAGTATCCTTTAGTGTTTGAGTCCGCGTGTCTACTACGATTGTTAGTGTACCATATGTATCGGAATTTTAGCATCATTAGCCAGTTGAATATATCCTCACTCTAGTATCAGGCGGGCAAGTAGCGACTGATCTAGTTCCATGAAAGGCACGCATAAATGAAAAGGAGAGGACCCTTGAAAAGAGAGAACGAGCGTTATTTTCCGTCTCACAATGAGCGTCGTCAGCTGAATTACTACTTACATCAATGGTACCAATGAAGAACAGCGATAGAGGAATAGCTCAAATTACTTTCCAACTCCGGTTAGATCTATTCTGTACAAAATATGAGACTATACATCTCCGGCGTAAATTTTATCTATACAAAACATAAACGAGAGCACTGCCAAGGTAAATCGTAATACAATTGCAAAATGCGATAGAGCGATGAGTGTCGAAGACCAAAAACAAATCAAAAAAAATGGGTAGAATTCGTCGAGTAGATCCCGGTTCTTACAATGAGCTCCGGACGACGTCAGTAGCGGGTGATATGACGGCAACCAATACTGAGATATCTGCAGACTCATGAGAAAAGTACAAGTCATGAAGGCAATAAACGCACCATCTATTTTGCCGCCTCTGAATGGTTTCCCTGACTCCCTTGCACGACATGCAAACGGCACCTCATCCTCCATATCAAACACGCCGTCCTCGATTCCTCGCCCCCTTCTCTCGCTCACGCGACGAGCACGTGAACAGAGCGCTTCGCTCAGCATGCCTGCTAGCGTGCGACGGCCCAAAAGACCCTCACCACCCTCTCCGTCGCCCTTCAGAAAAGAGCGCTTGAACCGTACTACTTCGTCCAGTACCTCATAATCCCACAAATTATCAGAGAGCCCATCGGAAGCAAGAATAAGGATATCGTCTGATTGAACTGGGAGGCTGAGGATCTGGGCATCCCGAGGGCGCGCAGAGGACGCAGGACCGAGCTGTACGGGTGTGTTGAAGGCTCTCCACATCTCTTCGCTGCGCCAAGCGATGTTCTCGTCGCGCACCAGCATACCCATACAGTCTCCGAGATGGGCGATCTTGAGTACTGCATCATGAGTTTCTTTGCGCGATGCAGAGTCTGGAGGATTCTGGAAGATGAATGGGCGGGGTGGCGAGGCGGCTGGAGGAGGCGTGCTGGAAGAATGTTGAAGGACCGCGACGAGCGCTGTTGAGGAGCCTGTCATGAGGGGGATCGTCTTTGGAAGGGAGAGTTCTGGTGTGTGTGGGGTGGACTGTGGGGAATCTGCGGAGGTGGTGAGAGGTGCTTCCTCGGGTATGGATGCGAGTCCTGGAGATAAGGCCGCCTTCATAGGCGGACAGGGAGGCTCTGGTATGACATGAGCCTTGAGGGTGGTCTCGTATGCACGTTCGAGGATCATGAGGACATCCAATCCGTCTTCAAGATCCTCCAAAGAATCTTCGAGCTCTTCGTGAAGCTCGTCTATTTCAGTCTTCCACGGCCATGCGGCATGGTGAACCGTGGATGCCGGATGTCGGTGCGGCGATTTGGACCGAGAAGGGGATACACCCCGGCGACGGGATGATGAGGCCTCGGCTTGGAGGGCCTCTGCCGAACAGTGATGCATAAGTCGGCGGGCGAATAATGCACTGGGTGATGGGTCTGTGGAGACATGCATTGGTGACCCAGTATCTGGGACATACGGATGAGAATATGGAGAGTCTGGTGAGAACCTTCAAACATACCAGGTGTCTTGGCTCTTGACCAACCGCCGACACCATCTGCGACACCCATAGCATTCTCCTGTATAAAGTAGGCATCCTCGCCAACTTGAACGGCAAAGCTAAGATCCTCTTTCGGGGGGTGGGCGTCAATCTTTCGCCAACTATTACTATTGCCGCCGCCGATGGCTATGCCTCTCCCTGAGACTTGGGCTTTGGTCTTCTTCGGTATACCATACGCGCCGACATCAAGATGGTAGCGAACTTTTTGTTTCTTTTCTCGCGGATGAGAGTCAGTATGGGAGTCTGCGACGGCGATGTTGTAAAAGGGTATTGGTGCGAAGGGTGAGTATGGGAAGAAAGAGGAAGACTGATGTGAGGGAGGAGTGTGAGGAGGAGAGTTTGGGTTTGCTTGTGGTGACGTTAGTGCCAAAGAAAATGGGGGTTGTCCATGTGATTGATGGGCAGAACCCTCGCCCTCTGCCTTGACAGGAAGGCGAGATGTGGAGAGAACGTGGGGTTTACTAGGCTGTGGCTGAGGTGGGGGTGGAGAGTCGAAAAAAGCAAGTGGGCTGGAGGCCGGTGCATTGTAAAGAGAACGAGCAGAAGGTGCAGAACCAGATCGTCGACGAGAAATTGGGGATGTGGAAGGTGACGATGAGGATATGGAGCGGGGAATGACAGTATAAAAGCGCTTTTGGAGGGTCTTCATCGTTGGACCTGGTGCGCTCATGTTGAGCAGACCGTCGTGCTCAATGAGCAAGGACTATTATTGTTGTACCTGATGCAAGTATTGATGGAGGAAGATGTGAGAAGTTAGAACAGCAAGTGCGGGGTTAGGCGGCACCGGAAGAACTCGGGCGAGCCACAAGACAAATTCACACGATTTCATTAGTCAAGCTCAGGTCACGCTCTTTGAAACACATGCAAAAAGCCGTAGTGTACCGTAACATATGCATATATGCAGAACGAAAGATTTAAAACATTGGGTTCGCATCCTGCAAAATCGCACGATCATGACATTGTCCGTTGCGCAGTTACTTAGTCGAAGAAGAGTAGCTATTGAGATGATTGACAGTCATCAAACCTTGTAATACAAGGCGACATCGGTTTGGAACAGCATACACCTTTGTAAGTTTCTGCGCTTCGGCAATGATCACGAGGCAAAAGTATAGCATGGTTGAGAGATCTTCTAATAATGCAGAAGTACGACAATTCTGGCGCCTTAGCTCCAGGAATGCCGGGAATTAGGCAACCTTTCGACTGAAAAGCTAGCAGTGAAGCCAATTTGGGGTGATGATAAACTCGTGCTTACCGAGATGGACGCCGCAGGGGGTCTGTAGCTGGATATTGCGAATCTCTGGGTAGCCGTAACAGACTTCCAAGAACTAGGCACGGTAGTGAAACGAGGAAGGTCGATGGACTTTTGATCTACACAAGTTCCTGGGGTTCAATTCTGAGAGAACGTCGAGACCGTCGTTTCTTTCATTATCAAGCGGAAAGAGGAATCGGCGAGTAGGAGTGGGATGATGCACTTCAGGAAGGCTGAATATAGTCACAAAGAGATGGGTCGTCCGTAGAGATATTTATGACAGCATTGTCGGCATCAGTATCATCTCGATATCCCTGCCCAGACCAGTTGGACTAAGATTCAGAAGTCGTGACATTAGCAGGGGGTCCACGACGACGGACACGTTAGACGTCCGTTCCTGGTAGTAATAACAATTCAGTCTAAGATCGAGCATGAGTTGGAGCTGGTCGCGGTGATCGTTGTCTCCATTATTTATAAACTTCATGATACAGCTGGCAAGTCGCTCAGCGCTCACCCGCGGGAAATCAGGCCTCAGGATTGGCAATGTTGGGAGAACATGTAATAAGATGGTAAGCCGGATCCTGAAGCTTTGTTCGGGTCCCATCTAAATATTTCGGGTGGGATATAGAAGAGCGACGTGGGATCATAGCCTACAAATTGAGGAAGGGATGGAAGGGCGAGGTCAAACATTCATACAGCTCGAGGCTGTTGAAGTGATCAAATGGGTGACTCGGATAAATTGCAGGTGTTGTTGCGATCCGAGTTTAAGCGATCAAAGTTGCTTGCGGATAAATTGTAGGTGAAACAGCACAGCACAGCTGCACGATGCAGTGTTTGTCAACCACAAATAGGATGCTGCGGCCGAGCGGCTAACGTTGATGTAACTAGGGTTGGCTTGGGCAAGGGTCCACCTAAATATCAATGTCAGCACCACCCATTCCACCAAGGCCAGCCATCGAACACCAATCGACCTTGCCACCGCCATTGCCACCACTTCCACCAGAATATCTGAGAGGTCATTCAAAGTCACCTTTACCTGCTCCCCGTCCACATCGTGTTGATCTAGATCTACCATATAATGTCCGTGATCTCTTATGCATCGTGCATGCCAATTGACGTTATAAACCAGATGGCTAGATCATTGGACAATCCTCATCCAGGCTTTGCTCCGCCTACTAGAGCTTCACCTTCTTGGAACCCCTGGAACCCTGTAAACCCAGCTGGCGTTCCTCTTCCTGTCTCACCACGTCCACCTCAACTACAACACTCTCCTCCAATGCATCCCCCTTCACGTGCTCAAAGTCAGTCCGCTGTTCCCAGTCTCACAGCCCCTATCCCGACAATACAATCTCTCTCCACCGCGCTCCCCACAATCCAACAGCCTGCTCATGACCCTGCTCTTAAACTCGCTTGGGCCCGTGATGTTCTTCTCCTCGTAGATCGTACTCGATATCCTAGCGCAACTGACATCCCAGCGGGGCCAGTCACAATCACTGATCCACAACTACAACGTCTCGTCGCGACCGCAGTCCCTCTCGTGCAACACCTTGCAAGCATAAATCAACAGCCGCTTCCTTTGTTTGCAGCAGAAGCAGTCTACCTCCGTGCTACCCTCGAATCAAGCGGCGCTTACCCAGATCGCATCCCACACAATCCCCGTCAGGCATTCCGTGATTTTGAAACTGCTGCACGTGCAGGTTACGCCGCTGCATGGTTCCGTCTAGGTCGCGATTACGAAAACTTTAACGATGCGGTCCATGCCAAGGACTGTTTCGAACGAGGCGCAAAACAAGGCGTCGAAAGTTGTGTTTATGTACGTGTCTCGTATCCTTTTTGTGTCATTCGACTCATCGGTACCTAGCGCATGGGAATGGCACATTTACTGGGTCAGCTAGGCCTCCCTCCTAACCCTGCTGCTGCCCTCCCATTTTTGCAGCGCGCAGCTACACTCGCTAGTACTACCACTCCTCAACCCGCCTATGTCTACGCACTCCTCCTCCTCGGCGAATTCTCAGCTGCTTCATTGCCTCCTTCTCTCCTCCCTCAACTACCTATTGCTCAATCAGAGGCTCGCCGTCACCTCGAGCGTGCAGCCTACCTTGGTTTCGCACCTGCACAATACAAGCTCGGCCATGCTTACGAATTCGCCAGTCCACCCTTCCCCTTTGACGCATTGCTCAGCGTCCAGTATTACTCCCTCGCCAGCCAACAGGGCGAGGTCGAGGCCGACATGGCTCTCAGCAAATGGTTCTTGTGTGGTGCAGAAGGCGCATTCGACAAGGACGAAAGCCTTGCCTTTACCTTTGCTGAAAAAGCTGCCAGGCGCGGGCTACCAAGCGCTGAATTTGCAATGGGTTATTATAAAGAAGTAGGCGTGGGCGGTGAAAAGGATATCCAGGAATCGATGAAGTGGTACTCCCTCGTATGTCTTTTCATGTTTCGTTGATTGTTGCTCACGAGTCTGCAGGCTGCTGAACACGGAAATACAGATGCCGTAGAACGTATCGCAGCGCTTAACCAAATCATCCCTCAAGCCCTTTCCCGACAAGAACACGACACGATCACAGAAACCCAGCTCGTCCGCAAGCGTACGCAGGCACGGGAACGATCAAGCGCGCAGCCACGCATGAGCGCGGAAGACGGACGACAAGTGATGGAAATGGCGCGAAAGAGCTCCATCGTGCGACAGCAATCTCCACCGCAGGCACCTGCGCACATGACGTCGCTCGTTGAGAATTCATCGCCTTCTGCTATACCCCAGCAACTACCTCCACAACAACAGCCCCAGAGGCAGTTCGTGGGTCAACATCGCTACACCCTTGTAGACCCTGGATCTGGCGCTGCACCGCCGCCACCATCACAGCAGATACAGCCACAGCCCGCCTATGCAAGGGCCGCTGGAAGACCCCCTGGTCAGAGACAGGGCTCGGGGCCGCCGCAGGGGCAGGCTCAGGTTCAAGGAACACCAAGCGATAGAGCCCCTACTCCTCAAGGGGCTACGCGCCCCCCAGGTTCAAAACCCCCCACGACGTTTGCAGAGATGGGAATTCAAGGTGCAAAATTGGAGGAAAAGGAGTGTATTATTATGTAGGTGCTGAGTACATCTACGAATGCATACCTTTTTCGATTTTTCTTTCTGGCGATGTTCCTTTTTACGTAGGATCACACGGACTATTAATGGCTAGATGTCATGTTTTCGTTTATACATTGTGTAATGCTATCACGGGCTTTACTATTGTATAGCCCCGCGTCTGCGGGGATGAGCATCGGAAATTCCATCAAGTTGCTGCTACGTCCACATCTGACTAATGGCTGTCAACATACGCGACCAGGTGCGGACATGGCAGTTTAGGTACTCGAATAACCAAGTCGACGCCAGGGTTACAGAAAGAAAAGGTGGAGTGGGAACGATACTCAAAGAGATTAGCCATCAGTAGGAATCAGAAACCTTAACATTTCCAGCACGAGTGTGCTCACGTATACCCATCTTCCATACTAATCAATAATCTGCCGACGGTTAAAGGAGTTAGTGTATGGTTATCAGTAATGTATGCAAAGGAGGAAGGGAAGCGCGAGAGTGGTGTGAATGTCTGTTATACCAATGCAAGGATCGTGTGTGCAAAATCAAAACATGACGACTTGAAAGCAAATCACGGTGGTATCAAAAAACCCACGAGTACAGAAAAGTGTCCCATTCAGCCTTTGTTATCAGAGATCAGCACCGACAGCGTCCACGACGTATAGGACTTGCTGTGGTCGGACAAACAGTCCCCTGGACTCGGATGTCGACAGGTCGGATGCTGCAGGCGACGAGCTGCGCAACCGTTTCGTGCGGTCCATACCTACGGTCAACTGGTCTCCTTCTCGTTTTAGCCCACGATTATCCCTCCCTGACCCATTCATCCAGTCTATCTTCCGCCGTCTCTGCGTCTGATAATCGTCTGCGCCAAACTCCCACTCTGACCCATTACTCCCGATATCGAAATAGCGGATGCCGCCCCACGACCCATCGTTCCACTGACGGCCGTCTGAGGGGTCACCAACCCAGGCCTCCAGTGGTACCTCGATGCCAACCCAGGGCCCGAGCTCGCCCTCGACTTCGCCGATGTACCTTGCAAATGCCTTGAAACGTTTGCGCTTCGATGACACTATGCACGGAATGCCAACATCGAGCGTCGCACCCCGAAGCTGAACCAGTACGTTTGCCTCCTCCGGGGAGGCAGATGATTGTTCGGGAGTCCGCACGCTAGTGGTGATCGTGTCTGATGACCCGCGGCGGGTGAGCGCGGGGGGAGAGTCTGCTGCAGGAGAGGCCCCATCTTGCGTCGGAGAGTGTGTATCATCATCATTGAGGTTGATCGTCTCGCGATCCTTGCCCTTGTCGAGATCGCTAAGCGTAATGCAAGGTGATTTTTGAGAGTGGTTCTCGATGACTCTACTGAGCGGTTTCCTTTGTGAGGGAGTAGTGGTTTTGGCGGGCGTACGCTTGGAAGGGGTCAGCTTGGTAAATTCAGATGCTCCGCGGCGGATGGATGTTCGTGTGGCGACGGCAGTGGCCGTTGTTGTCGAAGCGGATGCAGTAGACGACAATCTTTCTCTCACAGGAGTGCCTCTATTCGTCCCCACCGTCCTCGCGCTCACATTTGATACAGTGGATCCTCCAGACAACTTCCTTGAGCGAGGCGTGATCATTTCAGAGGGAGCAGTCCTGAACGTAGCGTCGCTGATCGCGCTCGACAAACTCGAATTTGGGCGGGAAGTAGATGGAATACGGAGCGTAGACTCTCTTGCGGAGGAGCGGACGGCGGAAACGCGTGAACGCACCGAGGGTGCAATAGATTTTGGCTTTGAAGAAGGTGGATAAGAAGTGATGATTTTACTCAACGCAGGCTTGGTTCCGTGGGGTGTAGGACTGACATTGCCAGAGCGAGGCGAGGGCGTCTTGCGTTGTATAGCCTTTTCCGTCGTACTCGATCGTATGGATGTGATACTCTGCGACTCAGGCGTGAGCTTTGAGTCGGGGCGTACGTCGTTGAGCTTGGGAGTCGTAGCGTTGCGTGGAGACGAACGCCCAATGGTGCGCACGCTTGGCGCAGATGATGTCGTTGTAGCCTCGCGTGCATGTTTGTGAGGGCTGTTGTTGATATTACGGCTCAGCACAGACGCGCGCAGCGAATGTACACTGAGTGTATCAGAGTCTGCATCTCCAGCTGCAGATGACTTGCGGAAGGCAGTGCGCCGGAGGTGCGAGGGCTGAGCGGGTGATATGAGGTCTTCAACAGAGACTTCCAGTTCTGATTAAGATACATACGAGTTTTAGGCATCAGAGAACTAGACGAGCACATAAAACGAACCTTGAGAGATCTCTTTAATGGCCCAACCCTCAAGACCATCGAAACCACCTTGCTGACGTGTGCCCATCCAACGCTTTCGGATGTACCGAATGAGATCTGTACGAGCGTCCTCGACTTGCACGCGGATGTGCGAGGTGGCGGAGAGCATGGCAGCGTCTTCATCTGTCGGGTGTGGTCGAAGGAGGATATTCACAAGGCTCTGATCACATATTAGCATCGTGCATGATTGACCTCACTTCGATCCTCACCTGATACATTGTTCCAGCGTGTTTCTCAACCATCCCGCGTTTAATCGCTTCCATCACCCAAGCAACCCTTTCGCCATCATCAAACCTCTCGCCATCTGCTTCCATGACCTGTAGCCAATCATCCTGTTCGAAACATTCGGCACTCTGACTCACAAGGCATTCATCGATCACCTTCCGTGCCTGTAGCACCATCTCCCGCGACGTATCTGCCCAGGCATCAATGACTGAGTCAAGCTTCTTTATCGCGTGCTGTGCGGCGAATAATAGGGGAAATACATTCATCGGCGTCGTCCGCTTTGCCAAACCCTTAAGCAGATTTTCTCGAATCTTCTGCGGAAGCGATGCGAATTCAGAGATACACCAGCCTTCCCCAAACAGGCCAACGAGTGCCCGTCGTGCGCCCCGTTCCAAGTAAGTGTTCTTGACATCGTCTGCAAGTGCGAATTCGAGTACACGTGGCGCTCGTCGGGCGCACTGTCGGCACCGACACCCGCCAGTACCCCACTTGGACCCCGTGATGCGTTCATATTCGTTGAATTCGAGAGATGCATGAAACAGTCCATGAACCATCTCGTACACGATCCGGGCCTGGATTTCAGTGACTAGCCCATCCAAAGATAGGTAGGTCGCCGACTTCAGGATCGCGAACGCGGTGTCTAGGTCGTACGTCCGGTGGGAGAACACGAGAGTTCCTGTGTAGATGTACCCCAGAGTAAAGTGGAGCGAGGCGGGGGTAAAAGGAGGTGAGGGGAGCGTGACCGTGATCGGTTCCCCAGGCTTTGCTGGCTGGGCCCAGTTCAAGAGCTGCGCATGGAAGTAAGGGGAGCGGGATACAAGAATGAAGCGGTGGGAAGAAAAAATAGCGGTTGCTGGTTCGTGATTTGTTGAAGAAAAGGTGCCAGATAGGGCGATGCGCACGTCAGAGTAAAGACGAGATCGCCACATGAACACGAGGTCTTTGCGCAGCTTGTCAACACGGTTCTCCTCTGCATCAACAAGCTCGCGCGACTCAGAGGTATCAAAAAGAAATTCAAATGCCTCGCCAAGTCCCTCGCCTGTGTACAGGTATTCCAACTCGTTGGAAAACAGTGTTGTGCTACTAATAGCTGGTATGCGCATGACGGCGTTGAGGTTGGTGGAGGGTGAAGGAGATGATGAACGGTACGGAGACGGAGAGCGAGATGTCTGGGCATAGTCCAGGGTGAGACTCAAGGACATAGCAGACTGTGCTGGCGCTGGGGAGGGACTGGTAGAGTAGGGTGTCGGGGAAGTGATGGGAGGGGGGCGGAATTGAAAGTAGCGTTGCTGGAAGGAAGGCGGGGCGCGTGCATACACGATAGCTAAATTTCATTAGCAAAGACGCGATGAGCGAACTCTAAATATAACTACCTTTGTGGCCCCAAACTTCATCGTGATCATCGTCATTATCGTCGGATTGGAGTTCCCAGACGACATCTGCAAATCGATCCTTTGCCTGGCGAAAGAGGTTAGTGAGATCATTACGCCAGGCTTGCGTGGACTGTCTTGTTGCTTCCTGGATAGTATATGATGGCGTGGAACTAACACCGGCCATCGCCAGTAATGATGAATGCGACAAGCAATCGAATGGAAACGATGTGCAGGACGGTCCAAAAGTTGCGCCAGAAACACGTGTTGTAATAGGGTTAAGGTTATTGCAGGTAAGGTACTTAGACGCCTGCCAATTTTAAAGAAAATAAATAAATAAATTCCAGGGATAAGACACTATTTATTATGCACCCAGGCAAGTAACCAGTAAGAAGCAACACAACACCGAATCAAAACAACTCTTCCTCCTCGGGCTTCCAATTCTTTGCCTGATCCCAATACCCCGCCAACCTCTGCCCCAACACCTCCTTAGCCATCGCATCTGTGGGGCACCCCCTAGGCTTAAACGTATTAAACGCCCGATCTCTAAGTTGACCCTCCCACACGAGATAACACGCATTGTTTTCGAGGGAGACTATTTCTTCAGGTTCTAAGGATTTCCCGGGACCTCCAGCACCAGCAACATCATTGAAGGCCGCGCCATTGGTGTCTGTACCTTCTTCGCTTGCATTATCGAGCACCACATCCTCCCCACCGCGCGGACGCGCAGCCTCGGTCCAAGCGATACGGTGAAGCATCAACCGCTTGTAATTCTGAATGAACTTGGAAGCGCCTTCGACATATACCATGCTAAAGGCGGGGTTGAAAATGCACACGCCGGTTAAGTTGAGTTGTTCAGCGTTTTTGCGGACTTTGAAGCGGTGGGAGGGGTCTGTGAGCGTTTTGACCCTGTTGCATAAATAAACGCAAAAAGTCAAAGTCAACTTCGATAGGACCGACAAGCAGGAAGCACGCACTTGAAAACAGCCCCAACAATACCCTTCTTCTCCTGCTCAGATTTCTTATTTTCGATCTTCTCTCTGCGTTGTTCATCAGTGAGTTTACGTTCCGCATTCGTCTTTTCGTGCGTGTGTTTTCTCATCGCGACTTCTCGGCGCACGCGGGCTTCAACGCGCGTGGGGTCTTGGACTGCGTCTGATGTCAAAACTTTCATGAGGTTTGACAGGCGGACTATGGGATGTGAATCATGGGCAAGGTAGAAAAGATTTAAAACGGTCGAGACGTGCCTTTAGGTGGATCTGGCGGGATGAGACCCATACGGATACGATCACGTTTATCCTGACGTTCGGCTTGACGGCGCTGCTTTCGCATCTTCTTTGTCTCCTGTAGTGGCATGTCAGATTGTACACACCCATACAATATATACACGCACCTTTTTCGTCAACATAAGCGGTTTCAAGCCAATTTTGTTTTCTTCCATTGGAGCTGGAATGGGAATCGGGTGCTGGACATACAACGTGACTGGCGAATCCTGAGTTCTGATGTTGAGGTGCCAAAATCCGAGGTAAAGGTCATCGTAAGTCTTGTTTGGCAGTAGAGCTGCGTCCCACCATTCCACTGTTGGGAGAGGTTCACGCTGGGAGCCATGATTAGGACAAAATGAAAGATCGAGTAAGAAGGTACCTTGATGTTCTTCTCCAGAGTCTCAAATTCTGAATCAAGACCAGCTTTACGCGCGCTCTCAGCAATTCGTTGCTTGAGCGCCTCGAGCTGTGCTTCCTCACACATTTGTTCGGCGAGTTGTTGATA
Organism: Suillus brevipes Sb2; assembly: GCA_011800875.2. Lineage (NCBI taxonomy): Eukaryota > Fungi > Basidiomycota > Agaricomycetes > Boletales > Suillaceae > Suillus > Suillus brevipes. The sequence continues at coordinate 105,107 of JRHT02000079.1, forward strand.
CTTGCCCTGGGGATTGAATCGGAAAGCGCGACCATGACGCTCCTTTGGGACGCCTTCGAAACCACTATCTTTGGCTGCGGTCGAGCTGGAAGCGTAGGGGTTGGCTTTGACTTCGACGATGGGGACTGGGGTTGGCGCTGGGGGAGGCGTTGGGGCGTTCCGAATGTTTGCCTTGGAACAACGTCAGATTCAACGACATGTGTGTGGGAGTCATGCGCACTTTGATTGAAGCGAACTTGGGCTGCATTGGCTTATATCGATCCTTTTTCGACTGCGGTGCAGCGGGAGCAGTATCAAGGAGAAGGGGATGAGCAGTCATCTTCAAGCCGGCGCCTTGCTGGGCTGGTTCGACGGGCTTGTTCTTCTTGCCCATTTGAGGCACTGACTAGACGTACGATTTGGAAAAAAGCGTTATTATGATATAAAGAAACTGACCATGTATGGGTTGTCCTTGACGGCAAGCTTCGTCTGTGCCTCTGCTACACGGCGCTTGGCCTCTGCGACCTTGCGAGCGAGGTCTTCGGTATTCTGAAGCGGCGTGCCTGGAACTGGTGAGGGGCTGTCTGTCTTGACTGGCGAAGCCTTTGCGAGACCTGATATGGCGCCTTTCATAGCTGCGACCTTTGCCGCAATCTCTGCTCGTTTCTGCGCGATGAGAGCATCTCCAGGTAGCTGTTGAGAGATCAATGAGAGATTGAATGAGTTTGAGAGAGAGATGCACTGACGGCTGCTTGGGCGTTGCCCCCATTAGAGTGAGTCTGTAAGGAGCAAAGGGTTATAGAGACATGTGAGAACGATGTAGCAGGCGAATTCACCTTGATAAAAAGAAAATTAGACTCACAAAATCACTAGAAACAATACATGAGCTGGTTAAACAAGGGTGTAGAAAGACTGACGAACCTCTTTTGTTTTTTTGTTGATGGAGACTCGCCATTGCCGTCAAATGTTCTCTTGCTCATCGTTCGTGGTGGCAAACAGAAGCAACGCGCTCAACACCGGGGTCTGTGCGGAAATCTCCAGGCAACCAGATTTGGCGATGTCACGTGAGAGGTTCTTGGCTTTGAGGACGGCAGCTTCGACATGGCAAGGGGACACTTACACCACCAACTGCCGCTTTGGGCCGAACAGATATAGTGCGAAAACTGACCTAACTACGGGCTGAATCATAGTTATAATAAGGCTTTGGTAGATAAATAGCACATTTATAGAGTAAAGCTAGCAAATAGAGGCTCTGTCACTGGATTTGACCCGATGTCTGGCAAAAACAGGAAATATGTTGCCTGGGCCTGCATCAAGGCTTGACATGAGGCACGTGAAGAATATTTTTGGTGTATCAGACGGAAACCTGTGGTAAAGATCAGAAGCTGAAACATCTGAGAGAGGTTGTATGTATATATAACTGATGCTGAGCGTTTTAATGCTAGATACTTCGTAAGCCTAAGCTGTAGTCAGTATCTAGCGGCAGACCAAATAATAAAAAGGCTTACCCTCAGTGTGATGGAACAGACTGAGGGAAGGTGAGAAAGAGAAGCGAGATATATATACAGTGGCTCAAAAAAGTGTCTCAATGTTTTCGGTTTTTCATGTAATTGCTTTGTCATGTGTCATGGTGTGGGAATCTGACTAAGCTATAGGGAGGTGTCTAAAAGATCTGCTTCCTAGCTCCATTTATGGTCCCTATAGCGTGGGAATAAAATGACATTATGTAAAGATATGATTATTTCAATTTGATGACTCATTGAGATACTTTTTTGACTTTGAGTTTCACCAATGCAATCACTGCAATTCTAGTACTTTGTATGACTTCCTTTTGTTCTAATCACTTCTACCACTCCTCTAGACATATTCTCTATTAATTTAGCATATATTTGCTTAGTAATCTTATCATACTTCATTATAACACTGTCTCATAGCTACAATAGCCCCTATAGTGGAATTTTATACACTACAGGCAATTTTGTGAGTGATACCTAGGAATATTTGATTGTGCTAATGTTTGGATATGTGCTAGACATCATGAAATAATATTATGGTCTTCAAACTATTGGTGGTCAGTTTACAGATATATTTAGGGTTATTATCTTATTGCAACTAGTGATGTGCGGGCCCGGTTTGGCCTGAAAGCCCCGGCTTAGGCCTGGCCTGGGGAGGCTTGGGCTTTGAAAAAATTCAGGCCAAGCCGTGGGCCAAAGCCATGGCCGGCTTGGGCTCATTCATGGCCTTCAAGAAAGAAAAGAGTCTATATTCAATTCAAGTATACTAACATTAGTTGTCATCTGCTGAATCAACATCAGACCCTGACATATCGTCGTCGTCACCTAAAAGCAGTGTATCCCACCCCTCGTCATCTGCTGCTTTGACTTCTAACACCTCAGCCTCGTGTTCAGAGTCTTCGGTTTCCTCTTCTACAAGGGAAGATGGGCCAGGCTCGCGGAATAGAAGATCGTTACGGAGAGAACACTTGACACATTGTAGTGCCTCGACAATATCTCCTTTCAACTGATTGTGCCACTTGCTGATCGTGATCCCACCTTGCAAGAATGCTCGCTCACTTGAGACCGATGCTGTCATAATAGACAGGTAGTCTCTGTTGGCGCACAGGTGTGCACGTGATGACGACGCGCCAACGTTGGTATTCCAACTTCGAATCATATATATATCTACCTATCCTAGAACCTTCTCTTCCCTCAGTTCGTTCCGTTACGACTGAGGGTACATTTGTTTCTTTATCCCGCTACTGTTACTAGACACTTACGCGCTCTTACATTAGCGTTAACTGTTGTCTAGGTACTCAATAAAGTTCGTTCCGTTACGACTGAGGCGTTAACTGTTGTCTAGATTCATTAGGTTATGAGCCCTGCTCACTCGTAAACGAGGAGCAGAAACCATCTAGATCGCTCAGGACGCCCAGGAACAATCACGCCAGGTTATAATACCTCGGGCGTGCAGCGCATTACGTCGCTATCTACGATCTTCGTCATCGTACTTCGATCTTCGTCATCGAAACGCTTCGTTGCTTCCCTTTTCGGGCACAAAGCTTCTGAAGTATCCTATATAATCCGTACTCGTGGGGTTCTATCTCCGATTACCTTTCTTCCCGTCTTCTCCATACATAATGCCCGCACACACTCGTACCAAGAGTACGGTTAATCCCAGCACCAGCACCGCGAGCACCATGATCAATACTACCCCCGCTATACCTGCCGTCTCGGCTATCACCCTCAGTCAAACCGATCTGGAGAAGATTGAGGTGCTAGACCGCGGTAAGAACAACTGGGGTATTTGGTCCGACAAAATGGAGAACTATCTTCTTTTAAAACACGGAGGAGGATATATACTCGGGCTCATTATGCGTCCCGATCCTTCCACTGATCCCGCGAGCGCGTCCCACTGGGACCTCAATAACTTATGCATCATCGCAGCTCTACGCACGCGTTCTAGCTCTGAGGAGCAGGAGTTCCTTCGCCCATTCACCAATGCTTATCTCGCGTGGAAGGCGCTCAAATCTCGTCATGAGAAGGTCGGGCCCATCGCCCAGATACTCCTCATCCAACAGGCCCTCACTGTCCGTTATCGTCGTTCTGAACGACTCGCTACTACTAGTACGCAACTCAGTGAGGTGGTCAGGCGCATATATGCCATTGGCCTTCCTAAGGAAGACGACTTCTTAACAATCATGATGCTCAATGCAATGTCTGACGACCTTCCACATGTCCACAACCATATCGCGGATGCCCTGGCAACCAGTACCACTACCAGCATCTACGGCCCTTCCAACATCCGCTCCCACCTCGATGTCGAGCAGCAACTTATCGACACAACGAAGGGGCAATCCGGGGATGTCGCCCTCATTGCCAACGGTAAAGGGGGTAACTCCCATGGTGGGAAGTCCAAGACCTGCACCGAATGCGGTCGCACGGGCCACTCGTACTGCTGTACTAACTGCCATAGCTGGGGACATTACGCCAAGGACTGCTTTGGCAAGGGAGGCAGTATGGAGGGGAAACATGACGAAGTCCTTGCCCGCAAAGTGCAGCCCGCGAGACCAATACCAAACCCTCCACCAAGCCCACCACCAAGCCTGCGTCTACCGGCAAACCAGGTGGTGTGCGTTACGACACTGGAGGACGGGCCTATATCCTCGATGGCGAGACTCACGAGGCTATCTACATTGCTTCTCCCCCCCCCGCGTCTACTCCCTCCTCATCTGATGCTGAGTCACGCGAGTTTGCAGGCCTTGCTTGCGACAGTATTACCCCCGCTTTCATTCGCGAGCTCTCTGAGCTTGACGACAAGGAATTGGCGCTCTTCTCCACGCTGGACACCCTACAGGCTAGTGTTGATTGGCGCGAGCACACTCAGCCCATTGACTTTGCCGGAATCACGTATAAGGCGCCTAATCAACGTCACCGTACCATCGTTGATCCCTCGGTTGTTCCTTTCTTCCTCGATAGCGGGGCGTCTGTCCACATTAGCAACACCGAGTCCGACTTCTTCAGTCTGCGCCCTATTCCCCCTTGTACCGTCAGTGGCATTGGAGGATCATCCATTCAGGCACTCGGTATAGGCACCCTTCGCTTGGTCGTCTCCAAGGGCATCCATATCACCCTTGGCAACATGCTTTTCATCCCTACCGCCACTGTGCATCTCATCTCTGTGTCTAGCTTATGCAGCGCCCATCGATGCATCACATCCTTTGACGCTGATCACTGTTGGGTCACTGCATGCAGCGGCACCCGCATGCTTTCAGGTTCTCTCACGTCCTGTCGCTTATATGCTCTTTCTGGCGGCCAACTTTCTGCCGACCATGTGTTCCTCGCTCAGCGTGTCCCTGATCTTCAATCTTGGCACCGTCGTCTTGGCCACGCTAACTATCGCGCGGTGTACGACCTTGCCCGCTCTGGCAATGCCACCGGTATGCCCATTACACTCTCCACCTCACCTCCCGTTTGTGATGCTTGCATTCTCGGCAAACAGACTAAGTCTATTGTCCTGAAAGTTTGCACTGGTGTTAGGGCTACTAGGAAATTGGGTATTGTTCATGTGGATCTCATGGAGCATCCAGACACTGTATCCGCCTCCGGCAATAGGTACATTATGGACATCATTGATGATTTTTCCTCCTATGCTTGGTCAATCCCTCTACCCGCAAAGTCTGACGCCTTCCCTGCGCTTCAAGCCTGGGAGAGGGCTCGTGCGCTTGAAACGTCTTCGAAAGTCGGCATCTATCGATCCGATAATGGGGAGCTCAAATCCGAGGCCATGCGAGAGTGGCTCCTCTTGCGTGGTACTCTTCACCAATTCACGGCGCCCTATACCTCTGCTCAGAATGGTTGGGTTGAACGTTTGCATCATACACTTATGGGTAAGGCTCGTGCCATGCGCACTGCTTGTGATGTGCCTGTTAACCGCTGGGACGAGTTCGTCCTATCAGCTTGTTACCTCAGCAATTGCACCCCCGTCACATCCCAGGCAGGCCATACACCATATGAACGTTGGTTCGGCACCAAGCCTGATCTCAGTCACCTTCAGGAAATTGGTTGTCGCGCCTTTGTGCTTATTCAAAATCGTCACAATCCCAAGGTCTTCAATCGTTCAGTTGAATGTGTGCTTATAGGTTATTCTCTTGACTCTAAGGCTTATCGTTGTTACCACCGGGATTCGCGTAAAGTATTTGTGTCCTATCATGTCCCGTTTATTGAGTCACACACTTCTGCTAATACGCCCACCCCTCCCAGTGTTACCATTCCTGCACAACACCAACCCTCTGTAATCTCGCAGCGCGCCTCTGTCACCGAAGTTCCTGATGAGGACGACCCTCCTCCAGCACCTCCTTCCTACGTTCCTCCATCACCTCCCGTGGTGCATCCTCCCCGTCGTTCAGCCAGGACTCCTGTGCCCTCTGAGCGCCGTTGTGCTGCCGAAGGCCTCACGTACGTCAATGCTACCCAACGTAATGCTTTGGCTTCCTTGGATGTTGCTGATCGCATGCGTGCACTTCCGAGCATTGCAGAGTCTGCACTGGCGGCTGCACCCGTTGACGATGACCTTACAGCGTTGGAAGCTGAGCTTGCCTACTTAACCTCCGTCTTTGCAGCCACGCCTGACGACTTTGAGCACAAGCACCCCAACGATCCCGTCACCTATGCTGAAGCCATGCGTTCCGCTCATGCAGCCGAATGGACAGCAGCGATGCATGATGAATTCAACTCTCTACGCGAATTAGGCGTCTATAAACGTGTTCCCAGGTCTGCCATACCTACTGGCCGAAAAATCATGAAGGGTCGCCCTATCTTTAAACTTAAACGTGACCAGGATGGCCGACCAGCTCGCTTTAAAGCACGGTATGTATGCCGTGGCTACTCGGCAGTCTGGGGCCAGGACTACACAAAAACCTCTGCTCCCACTGCACGCCTCGAGTCCTTCAGAATTCTTGCTCACCTTGGCGCTGCCCTTGACTGGGAAATCGAACAACTCGACATTAAAACCGCTTTTCTCTACGGGCTTCTGGACTCTGACAAAGTCTGCTATATGGAGCAGCCTGAAGGTTTCGTTGAGCCCGGTTACGAGGATTACGTCTGGGAACTCCAAAAGGGCCTGTATGGTATGAAGCAAGGGGGTCTTATCTGGAATCGCACCTTAAACGAGGCTATGCTATCTTGGGGTTTCATTCGTCTTAAGAGTGAGCATTGTATATACTACCGTCGCACCAGCTCCGGCATCCTCCTCATCGCTATTCACGTCGACGACTTCTTCACCGTGGGTAGTTCCAAAGCAGCGCTCTCTGATTTCAAGGCACAGATCAAAACCAAATGGCAGGTCTCAGAGCTTGGCGATGCACACTTCTGTCTTGGGATTGGCATTTCGCGTGATCGCGCCAACCGTACCATCTCTCTCTCTCAAACTGCCCTCATTGATCGTGTTGTTCTTCAGTTTGGCCTGCAGAATGCTGTCCCCGTCACTGTGCCTATGGACCCTGGTCTGCACCTTTCCAGACATGATCACTCACCGCGTACGGATGCTGAACGCAATCTCATGGCCAAAACTCCCTATCGTTCCCTTGTGGGTTCACTTATGTATCTCGCCATTGGTACTCGCCCCGATATCACGTATGCAGTACAGCAGTTGTGCAAGTTTCTTGACTCATACGGGTGCGTTCACTGGGAAGCCGCGAAGCGCGTTGTTCGATATCTCAAGGGCACGTGCACTTTCAGTCTCGTCCTCGGCGGTGATCACACAGCCCGTCTCATCGCTTACACTGACAGTGATCTCGGCAGTTGTGTGGACTCACGCTGTTCAGTCAGCGGTTACTGCTGTTCCCTGGGCGGGGGTTTTGTCACCTGGAGCGCCCGTCAACAGAAGACTATCGCGTTATCCACTTGCGAGGCTGAGTATGTTGCTGCATCCGAGGCCGGAAAAGAGATCGCTTGGTTGCGTATGCTTCTCCAGGAGGTCGAGTTTCCTCAACTTTCCGCCTCACCCTTGATGTGCGACAACAATGGTGCCATCGTCCTTACCGAAGACTCTTCCTTCCATGCCCGAGTCAAACATATTGATATGGCTCATCACTCTATTCGCGAACGAGTTACACAACGTCAAATCAAACTACACTACGTGCGTTCTAAGGACAATATCGCGGACATCTTCACGAAGGCTCTACCTCGCAAGGACTTCGATCGTTTGCGCGCTTGCTTGGGTATCCGGTGAAGCAGTCGAGGAGGAGTACTTGTCGCGTCGAGGAGGAGTGTTGGCGCACAGGTGTGCACGTGATGACGACGCGCCAACGTTGGTATTCCAACTTCGAATCATATATATATCTACCTATCCTAGAACCTTCTCTTCCCTCAGTTCGTTCCATTATGACTGAGGCGTTAACTGTTGTCTAGATTCATTAGTCTCTTGCCAGCGAAGCCCACACTGGATATCTCTGGCCATTGATCTTAACAGAAACAACAGTCAGTCGCAAGAAACATCGAAGCAAATGAAAGGCACTTACACCCCACCATTGAATAGTAGACATACCCGCTGATTGAACCACCTCAATAGTTTCAATGTAGCTCGTAAATTCAGCCCTCCATGGTTTCGACGGATCACTAGTAGATGTGGCACCTGGTTCTGGCTCGGCGTCATCCTCAGAGTCACTCTGGACCTCCCGAATAAGTTTCTTGAGGCCGCTAACCTTGCTTTTTGTAGTTGTGGGCTGCGACAACACGCGATCTTGATGTAGCTCATCATAGCGCTGTTTGAAGACCTTCTCGGCACAAACAAGCACGTTGTCAAGCAAGTTCGACAGCCTTGGCTGACGGTTTCAGGTGAGCTTTGTACATACTCTCTTACATCAATAGACAAACTTACATTTGGGGTTTGTTTGCGCATTTTCACGTTCCTCGTCACTTGGTTCATAGCCTTCTTCAGCATCTTTGGTGCGTGATCGTTTGTTAGTAGGCGCAGGGACAGTGGGTTCAGGAGCAGGTGGACTGGGTGAGTTAGTGGGCTGGGGATTGTTGGAACCATGCTTTGCAGCCTCTGCCGCACAAAATGCATTGATGGCTTTAGTTTGAGATGGGAGAGCTGCCTTTTCAGAATGCTCGAGGAGCGCAGCAGAGGGCTTGATTTTGCGCGCTGGACGCACTAGTCAAGGTTCGTCGTCACTATCTGAGAGGATTGTTCCTGCCATTAGAATTAGGGATTTGTGAGTAGGGATAGCGACATACTAATACTATTTATCTCAATAAATCATCGAGATTGTGCCGCAGATAGATGATGCTTCAAAGATCAAAGTAGCATTGAGTTCACGAAGCATGACAAAAGGCGACTCACAGTTTTTACTGGCTAGCATACGAGTATGAGCCGGCGTCAAACACGCCGTGATTCCATCGGACGTCTTGGATGTGCTTAAGTGTGTGGTTGGATTCGCAGAAGCTGCTGACATGCAGATGAGTCCGTGGTAAGGAGGAAGTAGCGCCGAGGATTTCAGTGGTTTTAATTGAGGCTTGTTTGAAGGACCGTCAGAGGGCTCAGCTCAGACAAAGGAGAATTTGCAACTTTGGGACTGTCAGAGTGATACATTAACAATTGAGCTCGACGTTGTCTCAGATGACTAGTATAGCTATAAGAGTAAAAGCCACAGCTCGAGCTGCCGGCTCCGGCTTTCCAACTGCCTAGGCCGTGGTCAGGCCATGACTTTGGCCTGGCCTGGCTCAGCCTAACTAGGGCCGGCTTTGGCCAGCCCACGGCTTGAAGCCGGGCCGTGCACATCACTAATTGCAACATAGTATTTTCTTCATTTACCTATGGCTCCTACTTGCTTCTGGACAGACACTTCTGTCAAATGAAGATTTACTACTCTATGATGATCCTTCTCTCTGCTTCATAGAGTATTTCATCTCATATAGCCTCCTACTATCAAGTTTATACCTTCAAACTGACATGTTTCTTTGACTTCTCTTTATCTCAATGATTCTTCTATCTTTCTCAATAAAAATAGCTGGCCATCTTGTCTCATTCTATGTATTTTAGCCTTAGTTAAAAGTAATAACTGTCTTTTAGACATCAGCAGCCTACTATGTATGCTTGAATTAATATCAGCTGCCTTGAGGGTCTTAATGACTACTTAGGTAGAGATGATTATAGAGATGATGAAAATGATCAATTTGATGGCCTTGATGGCATTAGCAACCTGTACAATTAGAGTATAGTTATCAAGAAATCTCGAGTCATATAGAGTGATCTTTGAAGTTGGCTATCATATAACTTAAAGACCATGATGATATTATTCTATCATGTCTAGAACATATCCAAAACATTAACACAATCAAATTGAGACACTTTTTTGAGCCACTGTATACGTGAAGGTTCGAATTCCAAACTATGACTCCGCTCATTGCATCGTCATCAAGCATAGCATTAATAGAGCGCTCACTCTGACCTATATATTTACTCCTACAGTCATTGCTGACTGCCGCTGATCTGGATGCCATTGACTCTTGACTATGATCTGAATATTACTGCAGGCCTTCCAGCGGTTCAACTTGAAGGTAGCAACAATGCAAGCACATAAAATTGGTACACCTCATACAAATATACGCTAAGGAAAATGACAAGTGTGATATAGGCATTCTAACATACTGAAACATATGAACCGCAAGGTTGATCATCCTGAAGGCAGTCAAAAGAAATGAGGGGACTGGGATAGAATAGGGCCGCATGCATGCAGAACTCCGCCCAAATATGATCAAGCACTTCATTGGTGCCTTGCACTCCAGTCCAATTCCCCTCGGCGCCAGACTGGCCTAGCCATGCTTCAATGAATGTACCCTGCAATGGCACCCAAGAATCCCACATCGACTATCTGCCTCTCGGAAAGTATGGATATGCGCCAACAAATGCTAGCCAAAAGGTATCACGTCCCCAAGTCCACAGCAGTGACTCTGGATTCACTTCTAACACCAGCCATGTCTCGATCTCCTTTGACAGTGACTGTTATATTCCATTCCTGAACCTTACTCGTCCGGGCCGGCTAACCTGTGTCCGGCCTAGAGTTCATTTCCTCGAGTCCCCATTAGTATGTGCTTCTTTCTACCCCTATGTGCCCGGACCTTCATGACAGTTAATATCCGGCTCCATTCTGATCCTTCCGTTAGTTATTCATTTCCTATTCATTTAACTCATTCCCTTTGTTCCATTTCATATCCGGCTCCACTCTTGATCGTCCGCAGCTTTATTCTTTCAAGTTAGACTCTCTAGTACATAGCCTTAACTTCTGAGGGCTGTGCTTCAGCCGGACACCCATCGGGAGTACTACAGTATATAAACCCTCTGTAACCCATAGTATTTCCTTAGTTCGAATATCATCTTAGACTTGTCCATTCCTTGTGTCCTTCGGACCTTCGGCCTAGTTTCGTCCTCCTCCTCCGAGCCTCGGGATTATATCCCTAAGGCTAACCCCTCCGTCCCACCTTCAGGTGACCCCTATATAGTTCCGGACTTCATATATCTCTCGTCCGGACTACTCGTACACCTTCGTCCGACGATATACGCCCTTCATAAATTAGGGGCACGTACTCGGGTAAAGGGCGCAGTGCACGAGCTGAAGCCAAGCCCCTCCGGATCATCCGTTGAGCATAGTATTAACAGTGACTTCCAATTTTCTTTATTGCGGGAGTTGAATGTTGGAGGAAGCGGGAGAAATGGAATCGTATCATCTGGAGGGGGAGCAAAGCTGCGATCAAGCATCTCATGAAATAAATACAGCTGCGCTACAATGTAAGCACTTCATGTTTGCGACAGAACAAGTACTCACGTCACTTGAGAGTAGTGAATCTTCTTGCGAAGTATCAGAATCCCTCATATCCATTGAGACAGCATTCACAACTAGAGTGGTAAACATCCCGTACTCCTTGTCAGTAGATACTGATATTTGAATGGGCTGCAACAAATAATTGTAAAGATTTGTTCATTTTGAACAAAACAACGACTCACTATATTTTCTTGTAGAAGTCCCTCTGGTAGCATTCCTGAAAAACAGACTATTAAAACTAGTGGTTGCAGTGATATGCAGCCAGTCTCCTCTTGCTGTATGTCAGGATAGACGATGGAAATGTTAGTGAGTGTTTCCGAATCCATGTTGAGGCTGGAACATTGGTGCTGAATTGCAAAGTGTGTGGGACTTTGGACTTGTCGTTCAGAATCAATGTCACAATGCACGTGACTAAGTCTACAGCTGTTCCTCCGAGTCAATAACTTCGTCATTCTGTTGTCCCATTTGTGAGTCCCATCATTCTGATTATTGAAGCAGAGTTAATGTGCAAATCAAAGACCAGGAGCGGTTCTGCACCATCACATCCTTCCACACCATCACATCCTCCTACTATCAAGAGGCACTCAAGGTATCATCGTTGTGCATGACGTTACTGATAATAGGTGAGAGAATTTTCGACCCAAATCCTTCCACACAATGGAGGTGCTCACGGTATCATCGTTGTATACAACTTAAATCAGGAGCAGTTCCGCACCATCATGTCCTCCTACTATAGAGGCGCTCACAGTATCATTGTTGTGTATGATGTTACTGATAACAGGAGAGTCATATGAAGACCTTCACTTCCCTCCCATTTGTAAAACAAAAGTTATACAGTCAACCTAAGTAAAGGCACTGTTATAACTTGATAAACAAATTTACTTCAAGGCTCTAAGTAGCCTGCACTTCAGATGCTTACTTAATCACACGTGGATTAAGGGATCTTTGTCAAAGTGGGAAGTTATATTTTGGGGGTGTAAAATGGGCTCCTTTTATACCTTTTGGGAGGCCAGATTACTAAGCATGATTCAGCACTGGATTGGTAAGAAACCAGGTGTTGAGTCAGCTCACTTACTAATATACATAGGTAGTATTACAAAGAATGGCATGAGTCATCCAATGGATTGGTAAGCAATCCAGCCCATTTGGTGTGGTGAGTCATCCCATACTACAAATATCTTACAAAGCATGACGAATCATGGGCAAATCATGATGAGTCAAGCAGGAATCCTTACAAAGCATGACGAATCATGAGTAAACATGATCTATCAAGCAGGAATCCTTATAAATCATCTTCCAGTCACATGATTTGCTTGTGGGAAAATCAGGTGGCTGAAATGATGCCAAATAGAAATAAACATAACAAGATTTGAAGCCCAAACAAAAATAAACAGAAGTGTGGCTGAAGAAAGCACAAACAGAAATAAACAAACAAGAATGGAAAGATCACGTAATCACTACAAATACAAGGTAAGAAAAATACGAGAAGTGAGAAATTGAATATGAGGCAATAGTTTCAAGGCAAAACGAAAAGGTAACGTGGTAGCAAAGGACTAGACTGTCTCTTGTACCTTGTTTATCACCCTTCGTATACTGCAGGTATGGTATCATTCATATACCATGCATGACAGCGGATCGAATGTTCACCGGGTCCATCATGTGGAAACCAAGGAATCATTCATCGTCAAGGATACCTGTCACAATGTGCGTCGAAAGATGACAGAGGGTCAGATCCTACACGTCATTGCTGGGATCACAAATATTCCAGAACTTGTGGAAGAATACGTAGTGTCGCCGCCCCATTTTTCTTGTACAAGCACAGCTCGTACGCTTGCTTTGACGGCATCTGAAGCCCGCAGTCATGAACTAGAGCACCGTTTTCATGCTCACGTTCATGTCAGCCTGTTGATGAAAGCACGTTCTATTCAGGTAATTTCACAGTTCCAGAGCAGGGCGGGGTTGGCAAAAGCCCTAAGGGATTGCGTCATTGGTGAGTTCAGACGCTGATTCAATGAATCATCTCTCTGACTTATCCTTGAAGCGCACAGAGACGTGTTTCAGACCTTCAAGGTGTTGCACCGTGACATTCACATCGGTAATTTATATGTCAAAACAGAAACTGGTAATGATGGAGGTGAACTTGGTGATTGGGGTTTTGCAGAGTGTCAAGATCTACACATCGTACAACAACGTCTCCAACCTCTCAACCACGCATTCCCCAAAAAGGCTGAGCCCATCATCCCCGCCTCCAGCCCAATGTCCGCAGTCTCCAGCTTGACATTGATGCCCTCTTCTCCCGAACCAGTCCAGCTACGCAAGATGCTCCGTGCACGGCAGCCAAAGGTGGTGGAACAAGCACCATCATGGCAAACACTCACCACAGATAACAAATCAGACCCTGATGCCCAACAGATGTCAACGTCTGATCCTTGGGACAAATTCAGGTCTTGGGCTGGTGCTGCTAACCCAAACATCAATCTAGCCGAACGGACGGTGAGTAGAGTCCCACCCAAGTTTCATATAATTCCAAGAATTGAGTCTTTCAAGGGAAACACTGCCTGCGTCTCAGTTCGTTTGATGTATGCAGCTGCCATTGATCGATTTTGCCCCCACGAAGTCCGTGATGATCTTGAATCATTCTTCTATGCCATTGTGATCATCATGGTTGCCTTCCATGAGGCCGGCAAGCAAAAGTCCGCTGAGGAATTGGAGGAGACGATGCTGGCGGATCATTGGTGGAACCAGCAGCACTGGAGATCATCCGCAGAGTGGAAGGCTACCACCATGAAGCAGGACACTCTATGGAAATCACGCATAGCACCTCACATAGGTCTGTATTTTGATTGTTTCAAACCTGTGGTGGACAAAATGCGCAAGGCGTTATTTCATCAGTATGATACGATGCACGATCTTGATGCAGTGAGGAATATACTGTTTTTTACTGTTGGGCGTAAGCTAACTTTGAATGCCTTCCTTAGATATTGGACCACGGCATCACCTATGAGGAGATGATTGGGTTTCTTTCTGAAATGGTCGAGATAGCGCAACGAGAAGAGGAACAGTCAGATAGAGGCACCCCAGCCATAACAGAGATCGCCTCCTCCTCACCATGGGAGGAATCACATGCCAGCTTTTTCTCCCTCCTGGAAGCAGAGGTCGGTGACAACATCGACCCAAGGAGCATTCCAGAAGATAAACTAGCCCTCCGACCCACTGATGCTGCATCATACACACCTACCGAAGTGTTCAAGATCTCCTCAGTGCTGAACACTGTAGCAGCAACGAGTGAGCTTCCTGAGGGTGATGTCCAGCCAGAGCCCATAAACGAACCTCCTAGTAGAGCTGTCATTAAGAAAACCTCTCGCGGTCACCCCCCTGCAACCATTTCCACCGGCAACCTACCTACCGAGGAGAGCACCGTCACTGATCCTGTTGCCAATCACGCTTCCAATGCTGTGGCCGGTTCCTCCAAATGCAAGGCTCCTGACGATGTCGATACCAACACAAGGAAGAAGTCTCATGCCAGTGAGAAGAATTCACTTGGCGATGATGGGGGGAAGAAGTCCTGCGGGGGCAAGAAGTCCATCACCAGCGACCGGGTCAAGAAGTCCCACACCAGTGATAGTGGCAAGAAAAAGTCCGTTGTCATTGGTGCAGCTGGGAAGAAGTCTGGCACTTCACGCTCTTGTTGCAATGATGATGAAGATTATGTCCCGGTCAAGGCATCGACGTCTGGGAAGAGAAAGAACTAAAGAGATAATCTATGGCATCGGTTTGAATTCCTTTTTAAAAGTATCATCAACTGTTATCAGTCTGAACCTCTTGGACGCACACTGGGCTGTGCAGAGGATATCGTTATACTATGTTGTTGTATGATACTTACCCCTTCATCTATTTAAGCTGATCAATCTCTTACTGATACACGCCATCCCCATCCCCATCACCAGTGCCCATCATTTACCATTGAGACTTTGGACTTTGAGTTAGTTTTCCGTCGTTGGTTCAGAGCACGTGATCTCCCATTTCTTCCTTGGTCGGTTTTCAGTTAGCATCTTGCCTTGTCAAACTGGTCAGATTATTGTGGAGCAAGGTATACATTTATCCATTCATAAATTTTGGTATCTCACATTGTCGCTGGCACTTTCAAGTTTCCCCGACAGCAAGATTGCACCAATACTGACACGCAACACTTTTCTGATTAAATATTTGATAAGATATACCGCGCAATAACATTGCGCTATTTCCCACACCCGCCCATTAACGCCATGGCGCCGAAACACAATCTTGAGGGCCATATGTGCCCGGCATGCGGAAGACACGACTTCAAAACTTCCAAGGGCCTCCTTTCTCATATGGGACAGGCAAAAGGGTGCCAATGGTATCGTAAGGGAAAGCTAAGGGATCTTGGGAATCCGGGTACGTTTGAACACGCTGTGATCCCAGATGCTCTAGTTGAGGACGGGGAGGACATGAACATGGATGAAGGGGATAGAGGTGTTGATGAATGGGATCCTCAAGATGCTCAGGAAGCATGGAATCAAGAATTATTCGACCTCATACCTACCCAGCCTCCCACAGATCGTGCTCCCGCAAGATTGGAATCGCCAGAGGTGGAAGAGCCCATTCAAGGTTCGTCAAGGAGGGTTCTAAATGTCGATGAAGACCACCGAGTGGTGGTAGAGCACCCAACTGCCGGTGCTATTATGAGGGAGGGCGAAACCTTTGTTGAGAGCTGGCATAGGCACATCCTTGGGGACCGACTTCAATTTGATGCCGACGGTGATGTTGATATGGAGGGTGTTGCTTCCCAAAAATACTCACCCTTTGCTTCTGAGGTTGAGTGGAGGGTAGCCCAGTGGGCGACCAAAGAAGGTGTTGGACATAAGTCTCTTGACCGCCTGCTGTCCATTCCAGGGGTAAGCAATATGCTACTTTACTCATGATGCTCACAGCTTAATTTCAAACAGGTTGTCGAGAACCTCGGCTTATCATTTCACAACTCACGCGCCATGCATCAAATCATCGATACTATTCCATCACGTTCACTTTGGCACACCACCTACCTGTCCTTTCCGGATGATCCAGAGGAACGACACATGGTCCAGTATAGGGACCCACTGGAAGCCATATGCACTTTACTGGGGAATCCTGCTCATGCAGAGACCATTGTCTACAAGCATTGCAAGGTTTTCTCTGATAAAAGCAAGGAAAATAGGATCTATAGTGAGATGTGGACAGGAAAGTGGTGGCATGTGCTCCAGGTACACCGATATAAATTCATTTGAAGTACGACAACAACTCACTTGTCTCTAGAAACAATTACCAGAAGGCTCAGCGGTAGCACCAGTGATCATAGTGACTGATAAGACCCAGCTAACCCAATTCTCTGGCAGCAAATCAGCGTACCCCATATATCTCACTCTTGGCAACATCCCTAGAGCCATTAGGTGTAAGCCTTCCCAACAGGCGTGTATCCTGATAGGTTGCCTCTCCATGGACAAGATTACGAACACCAAACTCTCCAAGAAGGAGAAAACATCAAGAATACAGTGTTTGTTCCATGACTCTATGTGTACGGTCCTGGACCCTTTAAAGGAGGCTGGGCATAATGAGATGGAAGTGGTTGGTGGATGTCATATCCATATATTCGCGCTTCTCATCCGGACTTCCGGACCTCAGATCCAATCCAATCCGATGCTCAGATCCGTTTCCATTTCCGTTTCGATTCTATCTCCACTTCCGATCCATATATGATAAGCTTTCTAATTCATTTCCTGTTCATATAACGTTAACATAGCCTTTCTCCATTCGGTATTCCTATGCTTCCGCTTC
The DNA here is from genome assembly GCA_011800875.2 of Suillus brevipes Sb2. Classification (NCBI taxonomy): domain Eukaryota; kingdom Fungi; phylum Basidiomycota; class Agaricomycetes; order Boletales; family Suillaceae; genus Suillus; species Suillus brevipes. The sequence goes on from JRHT02000079.1 coordinate 122,238, forward strand.
TCGGTTATTCTCATGTTCCGTCCATTACTGATCCGTACTGCCTTTTCATTTCTGTCTCCATTCTAGTATGATCCGTGATACTTCACCATATTATTCCACATGTCGCGTACATAGCTTCGGACGACTATTACTTACATTTCCTGTGCTATCCTCGAGTATATAAACCCGTGTAACATACAATACTACCTCAGTTCGAATATCAACTATAGTTCTGCTCACTTCCGATACTCTGGACTCGAGTCTATACTCTTGTTAACTTCCGAGACTTAGGATGGTATCCTTAAGTCTACGTATCCAGCTCCACCTTCAGGTAGTCTACCTCTGTTAGTTTCTAGTTCAGACTTCGTCCGGATTAGCCTTATACGCTTATCCGTTATCCGGAAACCTTCGGATATCTATACACTATACGTCCGGAACCTTCAGACGCGATAGTCAAGCCTTTGTGAAATACAGGGCAATACTCGGGAAAGGGGCACAGCGTACGAGCTGAGGCCAAAGCCCTTCGGATCCGATAGCCCTTGAGCACGACCTTGACATTAAGGAGCTGGGTGTACGCGAGCACTTCAATATCCTCAAAATCCACAGCCTTGCCCACTATATCAACTCTATCTACATATTTAATACTACCAACAACTACAATACAGAGGCTTTTGAGCGCCTTCATATTGATTTTGCTAAGGAAGCCTGGAGGGCCACCAATAAAAGGGATGAGCGTCCTCAAATGGCTTGCTGGCTGGATAGGTATGAGAAGGTGTCATCTTTCCAGCTATACTTGGATAGTCTAGAGGCAACACCTAATGCAGGTGAAACCAAACCTCCTCCTCACATATCTCTACCAAAACGCCCCCATCACTATGGTCAATATCTTCAAAATATCATGGACACCCATCACTGCCCTGGACTGACGCACGACCTCAAGATCTATATCAATCAGTTGAGGAGAGGGGCTGTGGGTGAAGGTTTGGGGAGAAATAGATTGGAGTTGACTCAGCTTCCATTTGAAAAGCTGGACGTGTACCATGGTTTCAAGTTTGTTTTGGAGGAACTGGGGGAGGATGCGGTGGAAGGAGGTAGACAGAATGACTGGGTAAGAGCGTGCCCAAAGACCAGAGGCCCCAATGGACAGGAACGCTTCGATACAGTGATGGTGATGAGGACTGATGATTGCGAAGACACAAGCCTTCAAGGTGAGTTCATTTTATCAATTTTCCTTGTTAAAATCTGATTATAGAATCCAGGTACAAGAATCGGTAGACTTAGATTATTATTCAAGCTACCCCTACAGGTCTACGGTGCTTTTGCCTCCCCAGAGTACTGGCCCACAGAAGCCCTGGCCTATATCCACTGGTATACTCCACTCACCCCTGCACCGGAGAAAGACCATCTTATGTATCAGGTAAAGAAAATGCCTCTATGTAACACCAACATGGCCCCAGCAGATATCATTCCTATTAGTAGTATACGTCAAACATGTCAACTTATTCCTTGTTTTGGTGCAGGAGTAGTTCCAGAAGAATGGAGATTAGGCAATGTACTAGATAGCTGTGATCGTTTCTTCTTAAATAATTGGGCCATCAAATATGCATACCAGACACTGTATTAGTGCGTAATCTCATATGATTTTTTTTCCAACAATTGCAAGTCACCATTGGAAAAATGAGTTCAGAAATAGCCTTTATAGCCATCAAAGTTGTTAAAGATGTTGATGAAAAAGGGTGTAGCTATAGAGCTCTATATAGGGCTATAATAGCTAAAAAAGCTGTTATAGTTGGGCCTTTTTGGACCCCTATCTATATAGCTCTATAGCGCAGAACAGTTTTTCCTGATGCATCAGGTTTTCATTATCCTTGGCCTATATGATGGTATCAGTTGTATTGGCCGACCTGATGGCATCAGGTATTCAGTTTCGTCGGCCCATATGTTTTTATTAGTGCTACAGATTTTCGTTTTCATCAGCCCATATGATAACATCAGGTATTCATTATTCTCGGCCCACATGATGGTATCAGTTGCATTGGCCAACATGATGGAATCAGGTATTCAGTTTTGTCAGCCTATATGTTAGTATCTGAGGCAGGGTCAATAAAACTCAATGCCCACTATATGGGCCCAAGGAAATCAATAGGTGACACCATCATGTTGGCCGATGGTACTGATGCAAATGTATGGGCTGAGGAAACTGAATACCTGATGTTATCATATGGGCCAAGGGAAAGATATATGTGATAACATCATGTTGGCCTAACATACTGAATGTCTGATGATATCATACCGATGAATACCAATACCTGATTCTATCAAGCCGGCCGACGGAAATGTATACCTGATGTTGTCATATGGGCCAACGAAAATAAATACCTGTAGCACTGATAAAAACATATGGGCCGATGAAACTGAATACCTGATGCCATCAGGTTGGCCAATGCAACTGATACCATCATGTGGGCCAAGGATAATGAATATCTGATGTTATCATGTGGGCTGACGAAAACGAATACCTGATGTTATCATATGGGCCGACTGTCAAGGTCGTGCTCAAGGGCTATCGGATCCGAAGGGCTTTGGCCTCAGCTCGTACGCTGTGCCCCTTTCCCGAGTATTGCCCTGTATTTCACAAAGGCTAGACTATCGCGTCCGAAGGTTCCGGACGTATAGTATATAGATATCCGAAGGTATCTGGATATCGGATAAGCGTATAAAGGCTAATCCAGACGAAGTCCGAACTAGAAACTAACAGAGGTAGACTACCCGAAGGTAGAGCTGAATACGTAGACTTAAGGATACGATCCTAAGTCTCGGAAGTTGACAAGAGTATAGACTCGAGTCCAGAGTATCGGAAGTGAGCAGAACTATAGTTGATATTCGAACTGAGGTAGTATCGTATGTTACACGGGTTTATATACTCGAGGATAGCACAGGAAATGTAAGTAATAGTCGTCCGAAGCTATGTACGCGACATGTGGAATAATATGGTGAAGTATCACGGATCATACTAGAATGGAGACAGAAATGAAAAGGCAGTACGGATCAGTAATGGACGGAACATGAGAATAACCGAGAAGCGGAAGCATAGGAATACCGAATGGAGAAAGGCTATGTTAACGTTATATGAACAGGAAATGAATTAGAAAGCTTATCGTATATGGATCGGAAGTGGAGATAGAATTGAGATGGAAATGGAAATGGATCTGGGTATCGGATCTGAGGTCCGGAAGTCCGGATGAGAAGCGTGGATGTATGGATATGACACCGATGGAAATGAATACCTGATGCCATCAGATCGGCCGATACAACTGACACCATCATGTGGGACCGAGGATACTGAATACCTGATGGTATCAGGTCAGCCAATGAAACTGAATACATGATGCTATAGGGTGGACCGGTTGGTTGGTCGCCAAATACAACCCAATGAATTCAGCTCTGCCAATGGCACTGATACAAACATATGGGCCGATAAAACTGAATAGATGATATTATCACATGGGCCTATGTAAATGAATACATAATGCTGTCAGGCACACCGGTCAGTCGGTCAGTCAAACACTACTAATGGTTATTCTCATACACAATCATTGCGCTATCTAGGCTACATCCATGTAAGTTGCGTACAATGGCCGAGGTGTCCCCACGAATTGTGAAGGCTGTCACGGATGAACCAAGCCCACACAATGTGATTGCCGGTGTATGTGACACCATGCCTGACAATGTGGCCAGAGCAGCCGACCATAGCGCCTGGGTTATATTGCAACCGAATACTGAGGTTATATAATGTCATGAGCCCATCGCAATAATGGCCGACACTGGTCATGATATCAAACCCCTTGGGTGTAGATCTTGGGTCTTGGTAAAGAGGGCATTGTCTGTTACAAATGACAGCTGCACAATTAAACACTGAGGGCCAAAATTGTAGACAAGTGCGCATATAACTGAGGCCATGTTCTACTGCCCATTGGGCAAGTTTTATCTGAGTAGTGACTGAAGCCCAATACAACTTTGGATGCATCACCCAAAGAGCAGCTGAGGCCAGTAGTGCTGCTCTCTGCATAGATATGATAACCTCAAGACCACCTTTACTTGTCAGGGTGGCCGACGCCTCAGGGGTGAACTCATCAGCCAGTGGAAACCCACGTGGCTAGAATGTCTACATGAGCATGAGCATTGCTGTGAAGCAGTACTGACCTCCCAGCCTTGCAAGAACCAGCAAGGGGCTAAGTTGATACATCCTGGGGTCAATTGGTGGTGGGCACTGGCATGAAAATTTCTGGGGAATGTTCTCCACTGGGTGTCTGGACCACTGGTCATGCTTTTTGTCAGAAGGGGCCCCATCCCAATGGTAGCTTCTTCCATCTCGGCCTAACAGTTCAACAAATCAGTCGGCCAATGAGTAGTAATAAATAAGCTCACTTAAATCCATGGGCTAATGGCATCTGGAAGGTATGTACCACAAGATAATTTGGCCAGCTGAGAGCAAAATGACCAAGGGCTTCTCCAGATGTTCTGGTCCACAAGGAAATTTTTTCAGCAGAGAATCTTCATGTGTTGCAATCATCCCGTTAAAGCATCTATGGAGGGCTTCATTGTACCTAATCATATCAAGATCAAGTTGGACTGCAATGGGTTAGCAAACGACTGACTGACCGAATGGTAGGAAAGGCCTACTTGGGTTTGAATAGGTATTGGCGAGCACCTGGACCAACTCCTCACAAGCGAGCATGGTTGGCACATCAATGTCCAGGGGGGGCAAGATTGACTGTTTGTTGCCAGCTACATTGCAATCAAACAGCTGTTGAACGAAGTCACTAGCTATGCATGTGGTATGCAATGCCCAGTTGGCTGGGACTGCAGTCATGACTGTGGAACAACAGGAATCAGAGACCAATGGCTTAAATATATACTGATCGAATCACATTTAGTAATACAATGCATATTTCCAGTATTATACATAAAATTACATGTACAATAACTACTAGCTGACTCATGACCAGAGGGTGTGTAAGAGTGCTTCCACCAGCTCATCCATGGGTCCCTCATTTTGGGATATGATTGATGTGGCTTCCACAGCCATCTTGGTCTTCTCCTGCAACATCCTTGACAGTGAATCACTGAGATGTTGGACACGGGCCCTCACTGCCAGAATTTGATTGAGGAGGGGAGCACCCTCTATTTGATTGGTGTAGAGACTCGCGTCTTGCTGAGCATACATTATCAAATTCTCCCACTTCCTAAAACATCATCCAGCTCTTATCCTTAGGACAAGTCTTGTGCCTCCACGCACCTTCATTTTTATTTTCATAGGTTCAGCGCGCGCGCTGTCCTGTTACTTAAGGGTCTTATATAATGTTGCGTATAATGACAACACTATTATACGCAGAAGACTTCTTGCCAGTCCTTAAGTACGCGGTCTACGACTTTTCTATTTCGTGGTAGATAATGCGGTGAGTTCTTGGGAGGATTTAGTTTGTTGTCCTCTTCTTGCTATGTTCCAAGAGCACTGGGTAGAATTCGAATAGGAACGTCTGTGTTCTGGAATAAATCGATAGGTATGTTTCACCCTAGTAGGTCGTGTTTCAACCTATGAAAGTCTGTTTCAACTTTGTCGTGTTCTCCTTAAGTTCGTGTCTCACTTTCCGTTGAAAGGGAGAGATAAAATAACTAGTCGTAAAGTTAGTCTTGAGTGTTCGTGGTTGAATAGCGATAGCGGTATTCAACAGTAACGAAATACGAAAGGACTTGGTCCTGTGTTGGGCACGATAGTTGTATAGCGATCGCGGTATACAACTATTTGTAAAACGAAAGTTATACAGTCAACCTAAGTAAAGGCACTGTTATAACTTGATAAACGAATTTACTTCAAGGCTCTGAGTAGCCTGCACTTCAGATGCTTACTTAATCACACGTGGATTAAGGGATCTTTGTCAAAGTGGGAAGTTATATTTTGGGGGTGTAAAATGGGCTCCTTTTATACCTTTTGGGAGGCCAGATTACTAAGCATGATTCAGCACTGGATTGGTAAGAAACCAGGTGTTGAGTCAGCTCGTTTACTAATATACATAGGTAGTATTACAAAGAATGGCATGAGTCATCCAATGGATTGGTAAGGAATCCAGCCCATTTGGTGTGGTGAGTCATCCCATACTACAAATATCTTACAAAGCATGACGAATCATGGGCAAATCATGATGAGTCAAGCAGGAATCCTTACAAAGCATGACGAATCATGAGTAAACATGATCTGTCAAGCAGGAATCCTTATAAATCATCTTCCAGTCACATGATTTGTTTGTGGGAAAATCAGGTGGCTGAAATGATGCCAAATAGAAATAAACATAACAAGATTTGAAGCCCAAACAAAAATAAACAGAAGAGTGGCTGAACAAAGCACAAACAAAAATAAACAAACAAGAATGGAAAGATCACGTAATCACTACAAATACAAGGTAAGAAAAATACGAGAAGTGAGAAATTGAATACGAGGCAATAGTTTCAAGGCAAAACGAAAAGGTAACGTGGTAGCAAAGGACTAGACTGTCTATTGAATACCAGGCAAATACTGGACAATACAAATACAACAGGTATGGTATCATTCACATACCATGCATGACATCCACCCCACACGAAAAATCAACTGTCCTCAGTTGAAGCGCAGAGTCATGTCCTACTCTTTCAATTGTTTGGTCTCCATCGGTATTCTGGATTGGCGAGGTGGAAAAATTCCTCTAGAATCCTGAATATTTCAAAGTATATGGCACAAGTTGGACATAGTCGGTGTAATACTTCCTGGTGACGTCTGTCCCAGTAGTATAGCATTTGTCAATAGTGATCACTGATATCATGGAAAATGAAACCCTCATGAAGTTCATTACAGTCCTTCAAGAGAATATCAAAGAAGGTGGAAATTTGGTGTTGCAAACTGGCTTGGTAGATGTGGTCTTTCCCGTTCATGGTGTCAAGGGATGTGTTATTCGTCCTCTGAGAGGGAAGAGGAATTGGAATCAGACGGGGATAAATTTTCCTCAGAGTGCTGAGCGTCGACAAGAGTGTCTGCAAGTTCTTGCAGGGAGGGATCACCTCGGGTTATATAGGGAATCAGTCTAAAGGCAGCTACACCGCGTCTAGACAAAACTCCGTTCATTTCTTTTAATACGTATGATCCTCCTTTGGTTTGTCTCTCAACAACAAAGGGTCCTAAATATCTTGGTTTTGTCTTGCGATTCAATTCTTTTTCGATCTGGGTATTCCAGACTAAAACGAGATCACCAGGATCAAATGATTTCTTATGCATCCTAAGGTGATATTTCTGTTCAAACTGAAGCTTGGACTTGAATCTGGCCTTCTTCAAGGTCTTTGCGGCGCGTCGCAAGTCTTCAGGTCTTCGTTCGATTTGGCGTATTCGTAATGTGAGGAAGTCAACAGGATTCATGTTCGCGTGAAATCCTTCAACAAGAAATGTAGCCTCAGCTAAATCGAAAGGCAGAACGGGATGTACTCCATGGAGGAGGTAGAATGGTGAAAAGCCAGTTGCACGACTGGTGGTAATGTTTTCGGCGAAAAGTGCCTGAGGGACTTTCTCAGGCCAACGTGAGATATGCTTTTTACAACTTTTGACTATTGCTTCTCTGATGTTGAAGTGTCCACGTTCAACTACCCCATTAGCTTGCGAATTGTAGGGTGAGATTTGAATCTGTGGAATGTCCACTTGCAATAATAACTGTTGGAAGGCTCCCTTGACTTCGGGGCCATTGTCGGTAACAATTTGTCCTATGGCACCATAGCGGCAGTACAAGTCTTCCCAGAAGAACTTGGCCATAGCTTTAGCGGATGCGGAGCGTAATGCCCTTCCTTCTACAAATCGCGAAAGATCATCACGAGCTAACACCAGATGCTTCATACCATTACCGGTAGGCATCTTGAGTATGTCGATATAGGTCTTCGTGAAAATGGTAGCTGGTGTAGAGATAGTAATAGGAATGTGCATTTTCTTGGTGGTTCGAATTTGGCAGTCATGGCAAGACTGCACATGATGCTTGACGTCCGTGTACATGTGAGGCCAGAAAAAGCGGTAGAGTATTGTTTCAAAGGTAGACTGTACACCTTTGTGGCCTAAGTCTTCATGTGCACCGGTGAGTATTGAAATTCGCTTGTCTGCGTCGAAAATGACAAGGAGAGGTGGTCTGTCAAGCAGGCGCTTGTACATTTTGCCCTTCTGGACAAAAAACCTAGTGGTTCGCTTGACAAACTTGGCACGTTTTGCTGTAGTCTCGAAGCTAGGAGCTTCCAGAGTGGTAAGGAATTTGTATATATCTGCCAAAGGCTGTTCCTGATCTGCAGATGACAGGAATACAGAGGGCAGATCATTTGAATCGTATCGAGATTTGGAAGACGTGGAGAGGGATGAGAATAAGGCGATGTCATCCAACCAAGAGTCGTCTTCAGGTGGGATTTCTTCGTCTGGACCTAGAGGGTGTCTAGATAATCCATCTGGTCCTTTAAAACTGGTTGCGGGTACGTGGTGAAGTGTAAAATCGAACAGGAGAATTCCTTGAATCCACCTATTGATTGTAGCGTTCGGTTGAAGGTCAGGCTCGTTTAGCATGCCTTTGATGTACTTCGCATCAACTTCAACGTGTAGATTCTGTACTCCAATGATATGGAGTCGGTAATGTCGCAATGCACGAAAAAGGCCATAGAGCTCTAGCTTGGGCTGAGAGTAACGTGATTCAGCATCTCCCATAGGTAGAGAACCATATCGTGCAGGACGTCTTTTTCCTTCATCATCTATTTGCGATAGGATGATTCCCACAGCTATATAGCTGGAATCAACCGAAAGGTAGACTGGGTTTGAAGAAGTATAGTCAATGCTTCGCATAGCTGGCGCTGAGCATATGCGTTCCTTCAAAGTTTCGAATGCGTAGTCTTGCTTTTCTCCCCAAATGAAGGGGGCATCTTTCTTCCAAAGTTGGGTGATAGGTTTGGCTAGTTCGGAAAAACCTAGTATCCATATACGAACTGTGCCACAAAGTCCCATGAAACCTCGAGCTTCTTTGATCGTAGTGGGGATTGGCCAGTTAAGGATTTTGGATACCTTCTCTGTGTCAGGCAGTCTTCCTTCTGGAGTACAGCGTTGTCCAACAATAAGGACGTCCGGAAGACATAGCTGAATTTTGGTAGCAGAAAATGTAGCACCAACATCTTTTATACGGTGCATGACTCGGTGAACATCATTAGCGTGTTCCCAGATAAATCGTCTAATCCCTGGATTTTCTTTTAAGACCTCGGGATTACCTTCATCGTCAGGATAGATAGTCTTAGGTCCTTTGACCGGAAGATCATCTATGAAAACATTGGCAACGTGTGGAATTTCGTCCTGTAGTACGAAACTCGTACATTTCTGAAATTCTGCAGGTGCATTCGTATAGCCCATTGGTAAGGCTGTTAATCGTAGCAATCCTAATGGTGTTAGGAAGGCTGTCAAATCTCTGCTTTCTGGGTGCATTTTACGTGCATCAAATCCCCAGAATAAATCAAACACGGTGTAACACTGGGCTCCGGCAAATGATTCCACAAAATCATCCACTATAGGAATAAGGCCAGCATCACGAATAGAAATTTTGTTGAGTGGTTGTAGGTCATGGACTAGTCGGAGTTTGCCATTCTTCTTGAGTACACAGAACCAACGAGAGCGATAGGCAGATTGGCTCGGTTCGTATACTCCGGCATTGATTTTAGACTTGAGTAGTTCGATGACTTTCTGACGTATCCCAGGAGGGATAGGAATATTCTTGTATTCCCAGGGCACATGTGGCACGGTGGGAATGATATACGGGCTGAAATATGATTCTTTGAGAGTTCCCCTATCGGTTTCTTCGAATGCGAGGGTCCCTTGGTTTAAATCCATAATATGCCGAAAAAGCTTGACTTCTTCAGGCCATAGGTATCCTTGTGAATTTATTTTGAGGCTCTCCATGCGCTCTTTGGTTAAGCGAGCAGAAGGAATAAATTCAGGAGGATGTGGCGTTAACGTGATAAGATTTCGTAATGGGTCGTGAGGGAATTGACGCTCTACGCGAGCAGCTTGAGGAAAGGTTCCTGATACGGGCTTGATTTTCTTATCAACCCTCTTGTACATGGTAAGTACCGGATTTTCCCCAGGGTAGCTTGTAGGGTCACAGGAAATTAGGATATCAGACTCGGTATCAGATTCGTGATTACCGTCTGAGTCCTTGGATGTAGACTTGTCGTAATGGTTCGTTGACGTAAGACGTGTAAGTCTCTCAAAACAGTCGGCTATAGATTCACCGTCAAGCAAATCAGAGGGATGCACTAGGATCTCCTGGCTTGAGTCTATAGGTTTTGAGCACTTGAGATTGAGAACTTGAGTTTGTTGGCAGTTGAAGTTTTCCAACAAATTTTTGGACCACAAAAGATTAGAATTACAGAACCGGTAATTCCTATCTAATGCTATCGCTTGACTTTTAACAACTTTTTCCCCCTGAAACATATTCGTACACCAAAAAACAAAGTGAAAATGGAGTAAATGGGAAAGGGGACTAGAAAAAATCAAAACAAGCAAAAGGAAACAAGTGAAATGAAAATTTGGAGCTAAGGCTGGAAAAGAGACAGCAATACAAATACATAGCTGCAAATATGAGATAAGGAGGTGCCATATTTTTGGGCTTAAATGAATTTTGAAAAGTAAAAATAGACGAGATTTCGAGAGATAGAAATTTTTGATAAGGTTTTCAAATTTTCTGATGGAGGAAATCATAAGTCGCGAAAACATTAAGAAAGCATTGAAGTTCACCTCTAGAACACTAGAGAAAAAACTTCTTGCCCTTAGATTTCGGCTCCTCGTCAGGATCTTCAGCAATATCTGAAACGGAGTACCATTCCTTTGAATAAAAGGGGTCCTCGAACATTTCAGAGCGAAAGGGAGAGGTAGCAATGACTGTAAGACCAGTGCGCGCTATTTCGAGCACGAGATCGCGATCCAACGCGAGACGAAGTATGTCGCGAACGGATCCAATGTCGAGCAAGCGAGATTCAACTAGAGCGCTGATGGTGTCCTCGTCAGGGTAAGGCATGAGCAAAGCCTCGATAATTTTTGATGCCAGGATGGGCTCTCCGTGGTGTTCAAGGATGGCCGCGTACGAGTTGAGCCGCTTGTTCTCGCTCTGAGAAAAGAACGGATTAACGTCCTCGTACTGACCTTGATAAGTTTTCGGAGTTAAGCCACCCTGGATGTGTAGCATTTGGTCACATTTGATAGTGCTTGCGAGCGTCGAAGCTTCAGCAAGCATGCGAGTCGAGAGTACTGTCTCGATGACATTGATAAGATGTCGAGAGTGCGCGCGGTGTTCTCGGATCTCACGAACGCGCTCGTGCCACGTTCGTCCAGATCGAGGTCCACCCGTAGGGTACTTGTGCCCTCCAGCAATGACAGGGTGACCAGAGTAAGATCCGTCTTGGAACATGTTAGTGTTCCAGTCGTTAGCGATGAGCCCGTCTTGACAGTGGCAGTACGATTCGATAGCCTCGACGACGTTTGGAATATATACTGAGTGGTAGTCGTTATAGTTGGCGCGTACTGACAGAACATGCTCTTCAGCGTCAAGGTGAGTAAGACCTTCGAACGTAATGACCTTGCGGCCATCCGAACGAAGAGGTCCGCGATAGGGTATGGTACCCGTCAAAGGAGGTGATAGCGAGCGTCGAGTATCGTCGACGTTCTCGCGCATATTGGACTCAGGTGTGAACACTTGTGATGGAGTGAGGGACGGCATGGGCTCGTCCTCGGGAATAGGGCTGAGTCTTGTTGCAATGGACTTATTGACAGTGGGACGTATATAGAACACGTCAAGCGGCTCGTCGAACGAATATACAGATGGTGACGAGACGACAGGTGACACGGACTGAGGTGTCGACGCTGTCGACGAGCGTGAACGAGTGATGAAAGGTCCCACATGCTCGTCTTGAGCTGTGCGCGACAGAACAGTGGTCAGCGCATTGTAAAGAGTGTTTGATTCAACATGCCCACCCATAGGCACATAAGCGATGTTTTCGTTTAAGTCATCTGTCTCGCAGATCTCCCCTTCTTCGAGTCCTGGTTCTGTCTTGACCTCTTGGGTGTGTTGCGCAAAGTCTCTGACATGGACACTACCTGGGATAGCGTCAATAGGTGGGATCAGAGCATCAGTGTCTAGGTCAAGACCAGAGGTAGGGTTATCAAAGCAAGGTTCATTGGAGTCAGAGAGTACAGGTGTGGTAGTATACAGTGTAGCAGTATGGGTAGGGTAGGCGTTGAGCAATGGAATTGCATTGGACATAACAGATGAGGCATGCGTCAAGGCAGATGAGGCATGCGTCAAGGTAGATGGTCCATTGAGCAAGGCAGATGAGGCATGCGTCAAGGTAGATGGTGCGTTGAGCAATGGGTGAAGACCATTAAGCATGGTAGCATCAGAGACAACGGGCATGGTAGCATGAGAGACGTCATGGCCGTTGATCAAGGAAGCGTCAGAGACAATGGGCATGGTAGCAAGAGAGACGTCATGGCCATTGGTGAAGGAAGCGTTAGAGACAACGGGCATGGTAGCGTTAGAGACGACATGGCCGTTGGACATGGAGGTGTTAGAGACAATGGGCATGGTAGCATGAGAGATGTCATGGCCATTGGTGAAGGAAGCGTTAGAGACAATGGGCATGGTAGCAAGAGAGACGTCATGGCCATTGGTGAAGGAAGCGTTAGAGACAACGGGCATGGTAGCAAGAGAGACGTCATGGCCGTTGGACATGGAGGTGTTAGAGACAACGGGCATGGTAGCGTTAGAGACGACATGGCCGTTGGACATGGAGGTGTAAGCACGGCCCATGGAAACAGTTTGGGCGGGCGACATCCCATTGAGTGAAGGTAGAAAAGCGTTGGGCGTGAGGTCAGAGTTGAGGTCCACCGAATAGTTACCGTTAGGCAACAGATAGACAGTGGGCAAGGTATCATCATGTACACCCAGAGATGGGGTAGATGAAGGCGTGGTGGCATTTGTTAGCCGGTGAAAGGGTGTAGGATAGAACAAGTACTCACCCTCCTTCCCTACAGGCGATCCTCCCAAGCCATCTGAATCTAAGACGCCAAAAGGTTGTCCACTGGTAGGAGATTCAGAGAAAGCAGAGCCGTCAGTGTTGACGGCTAACTCATCCCAAGGAGCAGGAGAGTATGCAGGGGAAGGGATGCTGTTGTTGTCGGTGAAGTCGGTGGAAGGAGGGATGGGAGAAGAACGAAAAGAGAGAGTGAGAGCGTCACTCTCAATAGAAGTCGTGAAGTGGAAGTTGCCGGGGTTCTGGATCAGGAAGTCCGCGACGTCGGCACGTGTATCGTCAAACACGTGGACCGGCATCTTCCGAGAAGTCGAAGAATTTCCAAATATGGAAGTCTGTGGGAATTGTGGATGCCTCGCGCTGTACTTCTCAGACACGAGGCCACTGGGCGCTGGGCGCAACGTTTTAATGGGCGCTTCTTTTATACATTTTGTGGACCCATTAATTTCAATTTCTTTTGGCTCATTAGAAATTCTGCTGACGAAATTGTTTCGGATAATTTCATCATTTTTGAGTTGTGTTTTAATATATTTGGTCACATGTTTTTCAACTTCGGAGATGTCCATATGAACATCTGGATAAGATTTGGTCACGTGATTTTCGGAATTTTCCATTTCAGTGTCTGGATTCAATCCGATCACGTGATTTTCGGAGATTTCCATGCAAACGTCTGGAATCAACTTAGTCACGTGATTTCCATTTTCGGATGTTTCCATTTCAACATCCAAATCTGTTGATTTCTCATTTAACTTGCAAAACATTGTTGTTTCGCCCATATTAGTAATCCAAGTGGACGGTTCAAAGTCCCAATTAGGATCACTACCATCTGGTGTGCACAAAAGTTCATAACGAACTTCCAAATCGAGTGGATCTTTAAATAACAACCATGTACCATCCTTTCTTTCGTCAATGGATACAAAATTGCCCCGCTGCCAGGGTCGACCTAGTAATAAGCTAAATGGTACGTGATCGCCGACAAACAAATTCGCGTGGGTACTAACTCCGCCACAGTCTAGTGGGACGTTTTGTACCAATCCTCGAAGTTTGCCTTCGCCGCCATTAGCGTCATTCATAGATACAGACTTGGCAATGTCGATCGGCCTATTGATAATAGTCTTCCAGATGTGCTTGTTTACGATATTGAGCTGGGATCCGGTGTCAATGATAGCATTGATTGCTTGACCGTCGCAGCACATAGCTATTTTGATTAATAGCCCTCGAGTCTTAGTCCAAACCGAATGTGCCTCTATCTTCGAGTCATTAGGTAAGGTCTTTGGTTTGATGGCGTTTGCGAGGATTCCGCTAAGCTCGCGAGATGTTCCCAGAAGTTCTCCTACCTCAAGTCGGATAGGAGTCTTCAACACGGTTTCAAGAATTTTCTCTGGCTTAATTTTGGCAGCAATATCAGAGACTCGTTGACGTGTTGTCGTAGCCTTACGATCCGGGTTTAATGTAGGTTTGAATGGTGAATCATTATCTTTCGTGTGTTTCTCGGTAGTCTTTCTGTCATCCACGTCATCCATGACGATGTCGTCGCTATCCCAACTCTTCTCTTGACTTCGCCCAACGTCTCGCTTGTTTACGGGCTTGGTCTTAGTAACCAGAGTGGGTTGCGTGGATTTAGGCTTGGCCTGAGCTTCAGCTTTCTTAGCTGGAATAGTGGGTACTCTTTCTTTACCCTTTTCTTTTTCATTTGTCTTCCTTAGGTTCTTAGATTGACCAGGAGGGAATACCTCCTTGAATCTTTCTTGTCTCCCTTGAGTGGAGTTTCGCGTGACTCTTTCGACAGGGATGCATAAGCTTCATCCTCAGAGTCGGTTTCTTCTTCGTCCGTTGACTCGTACTCAATGATTGAGTTGTCCAAGTCAATATCCTTGCTATCAGAACTCACGTAGTCTTCAATGTACGCGGATCTGGATTCCTTGAATTGATTTTCCTTGTGTGCACTATAGGATTGTGCATCTCCCGTGTTCACTTTAATGAAGTGGGTGACTGGCATTTTATCCTCTCGGTTAAGCGCTTCCAAAACTGTTTCTTCAGGTAAGCGTCTGATGCCCCTTCCGTCTGGCCTGATTATTTGACCACGGGCTGAACGCTGTACTTTACCATCCGAAATTAACTTGTTGACTTGAGGACACGCAGGTATTCCATGTCCTTTTTCACCACACCCGAAGCAAGTGCGTTCGTTGAAAGGCATGTTCGGTGGCTGATAGAACCTAGATCCTGGTGGTGGTCTTTTATAATTCGAGTTTCTGTTATCGTTTTGCCTTGCATTATTTTGTCCGTTGGTGTTGCCTCTCTTCAGGATTGGAGCGGCTATCATTTCCTTGACAGTAGGGTCAATTCGGGTGGCCCTATAATAATACAAAGCATAGTCGGGATCATCAAGTGAAATCGAGTTCAATCTCTTGATGAGTCCTTCCATTTCATCCATGGGTTCTGGCGACGTTATGCCAGTGGGCTTGTCCTTTGAGGAAGTCTTAGACTTGGCTTCCTTGATTTTTCCTTTCGCTGTCTTTAGCGATCTCTTTACGTCTTTCTTATCCTTAGGCTCGTGTGCCTTTTTCTTCTTCCGAAAAAACTCAGTTTCAGATTCGCTAGACTCTGAGTCAGAATTGACATCAGAGTTTTCCTCAGTGGAGGAGTCAGACTCAGACTCAGTCTCGACTTCGGAAAGTAAGAGATCTGCATCAAACCAGTCACGGTGTAGCAATTTCTCAGCAATTGCAATTACACGGTCAACTGGGAAGGCTTCAGATAAATCCCTATCGGGTTCCTTAGCCATGAGGCGTGTCTCGATCTTGATACGAAGTTTCTTGTAAATTCCCTCCCAGAAGTAGCTTGCATATTCTTCACTGATTAACCTCTTGGCTTGTTCAAGCCATCCTCCAATGCGAATAAATCCCCTCACGTACTTTTTCCAAGCAGAGAGCGTAGGGATCTTCTTTCCTCGAGTGGTCCTAACGTAGGACAATAAATCTTTGCGCCTGTAACGCTTCGTGTCAAGGTCCGCATCATAGTACTTCAAAATGTCGGCCTTGAGTTTGCTCCAGTTGTTTGACCTGAAGCTCGCTAGTCCTTCGACGAATTCGGTGACGTGTCTGGACATGTACTGTGTGATAGACTCACATTTCTCCTCTTCGGAGGATACATTGTGATAATCACACAGCTTTTCATAATGTTTCAGGAAGTCTTTGACTTCTGAAAATCCCCCCTTGAACTTGGCAGGTGCTGCCTTAGTTCCAGGGTTCGGTAAAGTTAAGATGGATCGTGTAGTCATAGTTTGACCGTTACACGAGAAACGTGTGGCAAGAATTTTGTTGTGTGACTTGGATAGTGTGAGATCGATAATACGTGGTGTGTTTGTTATGTTTGTTAAGTCTTCGTTTGACTTTTGAATATGATTTGGCACGAGTGATCTTGATAACAAGAAGAAGCCTCCCTCGCGGTGGGCTCCAGTGATGTCCTGTTACTTAAGGGTCTTATATAATGTTGCGTATAATGACAACACTATTATACGCAGAAGACTTCTTGCCAGTCCTTAAGTACGCGGTCTACGACTTTTCTATTTCGTGGTAGATAATGCGGTGAGTTCTTGGGAGGATTTAGTTTGTTGTCCTCTTCTTGCTATGTTCCAAGAGCACTGGGTAGAATTCGAATAGGAACGTCTGTGTTCTGGAATAAATCGATAGGTATGTTTCACCCTAGTAGGTCGTGTTTCAACCTATGAAAGTCTGTTTCAACTTTGTCGTGTTCTCCTTAAGTTCGTGTCTCACTTTCCGTTGAAAGGGAGAGATAAAATAACTAGTCGTAAAGTTAGTCTTGAGTGTTCGTGGTTGAATAGCGATAGCGGTATTCAACAGTAACGAAATACGAAAGGACTTGGTCCTGTGTTGGGCACGATAGTTGTATAGCGATCGCGGTATACAACTATTTGTAAAACGAAAGTTATACAGTCAACCTAAGTAAAGGCACTGTTATAACTTGATAAACGAATTTACTTCAAGGCTCTGAGTAGCCTGCACTTCAGATGCTTACTTAATCACACGTGGATTAAGGGATCTTTGTCAAAGTGGGAAGTTATATTTTGGGGGTGTAAAATGGGCTCCTTTTATACCTTTTGGGAGGCCAGATTACTAAGCATGATTCAGCACTGGATTGGTAAGAAACCAGGTGTTGAGTCAGCTCACTTACTAATATACATAGGTAGTATTACAAAGAATGGTATGCATGAGTCATCCAATGGATTGGTAAGCAATCCAGCCCATTTGGAGTGGTGAGTCATCCCATACTACAAATATCTTACAAAGCATGACGAATCATGGGCAAATCATGATGAGTCAAGCAGGAATCCTTACAAAGCATGACGAATCATGAGTAAACATGATCTGTCAAGCAGGA
>JRHT02000079.1:139754-164337 GCA_011800875.2 Suillus brevipes Sb2
AACATAACAAGATTTGAAGCCCAAACAAAAATAAACAGAAGTGTGGCTGAAGAAAGCACAAACAGAAATAAACGAACAAGAATGGAAAGATCACGTAATCACTACAAATACAAGGTAAGAAAAATACGAGAAGTGAGAAATTGAATATGAGGCAATAGTTTCAAGGCAAAACGAAAAGGTAATGTGGTAGCAAAGGACTAGACTGTCTCTTGTACCTTGCTTATCACCCTTCGTATACTGCAGGTATGGTATCATTCACATACCATGCATGACAGCGCGCGCCGCGCGTCTCGCTCTGTTACCCATTTCCTGTCCATCCCATGTCCGCTGGTGTTCATTGGTGCATTTCTCATGTTATTTCCTTTTATCTAACATATCTCCGAACTCATACTCACGCCGTCGCGCCGCGCGCGGTACCGAGAACCCTTATTACATGTATACATACTTATATTTAGCTTACTCGGATCGCAACTTCGGGCCTGCGCGTCTAGCGACGCTTGCAGTTTTACATATATGCTGGACTTCATGTAGATGTTCGGGATCGCTTTTTCCCCCAGCTACTTCCTCTGTGTAGTAGACAACTTAGCACTCAAAATCTATTTTCCTCGCACTCTCGCGCGCCGCGCAGCTATCACTTGGTCTTTAACTAGTTTTACTAGTGTGATCTATTTCTTAAACAAAGCTATCTAAGTCGCACTTCGCGCGACTTCTCTATCCCATATCTTAGCGCGCGCGACCGCTTCCCGCGCTCTGCTCTATATCACGCTTCACGCGATTGTCATTCTACACCCTACTTGTTCTTGTGGTTCCCTCGTTCAGAGAGGATTTCCCTTAGCTCAGTAGCTGTCCTTGGGTCGAGACCTTCACTCGCATTCAGGACTTACTGTTCCATTATCCCCCTGTGTTTTCCCCACAGTTCAGATTCCTCTTCTTCATTGGTGACTATAGGGCCGGGCAGAAGCATTGCTCCCAAGGGCTACACATGAGAATTAGTAGAAGCCGAGCATAAAAGAGAGATGACCGACCAGTTGTTCAAAGTGGTCTATGGTCATGTCCATGACCTTGTTGACATTCAAGGATGGCAAGGCGAGTCCCAAGGTATCGAAACGATCCTTCCACCAATCATGAGAATTCGTTAAATAACTGCTCGCCGGTGATGTTCCCAGTTCGCGAATGGACAAATCTGCTGATGACGCTGCAGAGGAGGTTGGGCATGGTCAGGTGAATGTTTAGAACTATGCATATGTTGGTGTATGGGAAGACAAATGTCTGAAGGATGTATTAGTTATTACATGACACCAACCAACCAACCAATAAGTGAGGAACTTACATTTGCCTCCCATTGAAGGTGGTGGACAAAACTGGATATGTAAACCGGCGACTGAGGAACATGGCTTCGGTCACAGGCAATCCAGATGGCTGTAAAGACTAATCCACTGTGACCCACTGTGGCACTTACCACCGCCACTGCCAAAATGTGGTTGTGGCCCTATAGACTCCTGTCACTCTGTGACCCTCGCCACCCTTTTTGTTCTTTTAAAGCTATCTTGGGCTTACTGCAAGAGTCGTAGATAAATTCTAGCCTGGCAGGCCACATAGCACCAATGACCAACCATCTGGTTTGCATCGGCCTCTTGCATTCGGCTGACCCATAGTTGAAATTTGTGAATGAAAAAATCAACCATCCATACCATTTCCCTACCGACCAACAGGAGCTCCTAGTTGGCTGTGACATTTGGAGTAAATCTGTACATTTAAGTGAAGGATCCTGTCCACTGAGTGAACTTGGGCCCAGAGCCCCTTCAGTGACAAACTCCGTAACTATACAGGTCAGCCGACCCACATAATATCCCGTACCAGATGGGCCAGTGGACCATGGGCCGAAGTTATGTATATCCTTGATGTTGACGGATGGGCCGGGAGTCATATTATTTTTGATGGAGATGGGTGGGGCCATCTGGATAATATGTAGAGTAGGATAGACATTTACATTATAAACAGCTGGGCTGAAGAGAAATGCCAGGCAAATATTATTGTACAGACAGGTGGGCCAATGTATAAGTATTATGGAGCGGTGAAATATGTATCATATGGACGGGTGGGCCGATGTATGGGTATTATTGTATAGACGGGTGGGCCGAGAGTGGTGAAATATCTATCATATAGACATGTGGGCCGAGGGGGTGGTGACATATTTATCATATAGACAGGTGGGCCGAGAGGGTGGTGACATATTTATCATATAGACAGGTGGGCCGAGAGGGTGGTGAAATATTTATCATATAGACGGGTGGGCCGAGGGGGTGGTGAAATATTTATCATATAGATGGGTGGGTGGAGGGGGTGGTGACATACTTATCATATAGACGGGTGAGCCGACGTAATGGTATTATTACATAGATGGGTGGGCCGAGGCAACAGTGAAATATTTATTACATAGACGGGTGGGCTGACATATAAGTATTATTGTATAGACATATGGGCCAAGGCATTGGCATGCTATATCGACATATAGTCTGAGGTAGTGATATTATATCAATGTGTGTGCTGAGGTAGTCTGTCATATCCATATATTCACGCTTCTCATCCGGACTTCCAGACCTCAGATCCGATCAGATCCGATACTCAGATCCGTTTCCATTTTCGTTTCGATTCTATCTCCACTTCCGATCCACATTCGATAAGCTTTCTAATTCATTTCCTGTTCATATAATGTTAACATAGCCTTTCTCCATTCGGTATTCCTATGCTTCCGCTTCTCGGTTATTCTCGTGTTCTGTTCCATTACTGATCCATACTGCCTTTTCATTTCCGTCTCCATTCTAGTATGATCCGTGACACTTCACCATATTATTCCACATGTCGCGTACATAGCTTCGGACGACTATTACTTACATTTCCTGTGCTATCTTCAGTATATAAACCCGTGTAACATACGATACTACCTCAGTTCGAATATCAACTATAGTTCTGCTCACTTCCGATACTCTGGACTCGAGTCTATACTCTTGTCAACTTCCGAGACTTAGGATTGTATCCTTAAGTCTACGTATTCAGCTCTACCTTCGGGTAGTCTACCTCTGTTAGTTTCTAGTTCAGACTTCGTCCGGATTAGCCTTATACGCTTATCCGTTATCCGGAAACCTTCGGATATCTATACACTATACGTCCGGAACCTTCAGACGCTATAGTTAAGCCTTTGTGAAATACAGGGCAATACTCGGGAAAGGGGCACAGCGTACGAGCTGAGGCCAAAGCCCTTCGGATCCGATAGCCCTTGAGCACGACCTTGACAGTATATTTGAACTCACACCTTTCCGAGTATACTTCCCATAAATCCTATGCCTCCTAAATCACGCACCACTCAGAATAGCCTTCTCGCAGCAGGTCTTGCACCCGCCCGAGAAGACCCATCTCCTATTGTCAGCACTTTTGCAAGTTTCACTCAGTGTCATGCAAGTACGCACGGCACTGCTCATAGCATATCTGAGCTCGTCAATCGTCCTCATCCGGAAACCCCTTCACATACTACTACCGCAGATCCTCCGGAACCAGATAATGAGACCATCATTCCTGGTGGTGGACCACCGGACGATGATGGTGATGATCCATGGGGAGACCCCCAGCATGATGTGGATGATGATGACAACGATGAACTCAACGCTCAGGACAGAGTATTCCTCCGTCTGTCCCAAGCTATTAACAACCTTGCCCGCAACTCTTGTAGACCCTCAGCATCTGAGGACTCTAAAGTCAAAGTCCGAGAACCTGATACCTTTGACGGTTCCGAGCCTCGGAAGCTTCGAGCTTTCTTTGTCCAATGCGAACTCAACTTCCAGAGTAAACCACGCACTTTCCACTCGGACAGAGCGAAAGTTACCTTCGCCCAGTCCTACCTTAAGGGCATGGCCCTTGAATGGTTCGAACCGGATCTCCTGTCCGGAAGCGACCATGCACAGCCAGATTGGATGGATGACTATGCTGAGTTCATGCTAGAACTCCAAACCAATTTCGGACCTCACGACCCAGTTGGGGATGCGGAAATGCAGCTCGAACAACTCTACATGCACGACGGACAACGCATCAATAAGTACATCGTAGAATTCCAGCATCTTGCATCTCAAGTCCGCGGATGGGGCGACGGAGCACTTCGTCGTCAATTTTACAATGGTCTTCCGGCCCGCATTAAGGATGAAATCTGCTGTCAGGGTAAACCTGGTACCCTCGCACAATTCAAGACTCTTGCCCAACTCATTGACGCCCGATACTGGGAACGTAAGGGTGAAGTCTCCCGCGAGAGTAAACCATCCACATCCGCCCCTCCGAAGCAGTCTTCATCCAAACGGACAACTTCCGAAAATGACAAATCCGGAAGTCACAACTCTGGGTATAGCAAGCCTGCAAATCCTGCTTCGTCCTCCTCTTCCTCCGCCCCTAAAGGACCAGACCTTTCCAACAAGTTGGGTAAGGATGGCAAACTAACTTCCGAAGAAAGAGCTTTCCGATCCGAACTCTCTTTGTCCATATGTATCTCTTCCGAATTTTCCTAGTATTTCCGAGTTTCCTTGTTTACTTGACTGTGGTTCTTCTCATTGTTTCATAGACTCTGATTTCGTCCGAAAACATAAAATCCCTACAAATCCGATACCTTCGATTCCTCTCCGTTTGTTTGATGGTACTTGTGATAGTATGATTACCGAATCCGTAGATTCACCCATCCGTTTCTCTTCTGGTGTAGTTACCTCCGATACGTTTTACGTTACTCCGTTGGATTCATCTTGTTTTATCGTTCTAGGATATAGCTGGCTCACCCTACACAATCCGTTGATTGACTGGGTTTCGGGCAGCATCGACTTCCGAACGACTCCTCATGGAATGCCTTCGACTCTTCCGACATCACTTCCACCTTCGGATACTCTTCCTCCAATGGATACCCTTCCTGCGACTACATCCGAAACCTCCACTGATAACACCACCCCTAACATATCCCTTATCAATGCAGTTGCCTTCTGTCGAGCCTGCAAGTTAGAAGGTTCGGTTCAGTTCAGTATCTACCTCCGTCCGACTGGTGTCGACCTCCGTTCCGCTACCCTTTCGTCCGAACTTCCGAAGCCATCCAGAATACCTCCGGAATACCACGAATTCGCGGATGTCTTTGACAAGGGGAAAGCTGGCCAACTTCCTCCACATCGTCCCTACGATCTAAAGATCGATTTGGAAGAAGGAGCTACTCCTCCCCTCGGCACCATATACTCCCTTTCTCCTGTCGAGCTTGAAGCTCTCCGGAAGTTTCTTGATGAAAACATAGCATCCGGATTACTACGTTCCTCTTCCTCTTCGCACGGAGCACCTGTCCTATTCGTCAAAAAAAAGGACGGCTCCCTTCGTCTATGTGTGGATTTCCGAGGACTCAACCAGATTACCAAGAAAGACCGTTATCCATTACCCCTCATCGCCGACCTCTTAGATTCTCCAAGTCGTGCTAAGGTCTATACCAAAATTGACCTCTGGTCTGCTTATCACCTCGTCCGAATCGCGGAAGGTGATGAGTGGAAAACAGCATTCCGAATGCGTTACGGATCTTATGAATGGTTAGTTATGCCCGAGGGGTTTACCAATGCTCCAGCGGCTTTCCAGCGTTTTGTCAATAGCATCTTTTCCGATATGCTTGACATATGCGTAATCGTGTATCTGGATGACATCCTAATCTACTCCCAAGACCTTGCATCCCATAAGCAACATGTCCAAGAAGTACTCAAACGGCTCCGTAAACATCGCCTATATGCCAAACCCAAAAAATGCGAATTCCATTCCTCATCCGTGGAATACCTTGGATACCTCCTATCTCCAGATGGCCTGACTATGTCGTCCGAAAAGATCCAAGCTATCCTTGACTGGCTAGAACCTCAGAAAGTCAAGGATATCCAATCCTTCCTCAGATTTGCTAATTTCTATCGCCGTTTCATCTTCAACTACTCGGATATTGTGGTCCCTCTCACTCGGCTTACTCGCAAGGATACACCTTGGAACTTTTCCGAAGATTGTCGGAAGTCCTTTGACGCACTCAAGCAAGCTTTTACCTCAGCTCCATTGCTTACACATTGGATGCCAGATGTTCCTATTGTCGTTGAGACTGATGCCTCTGAATACGCTATTGCCGGAATACTCTCCATTGTATGTCCGGACTCAGAGCTTTGTCCGGTAGCATTCTACTCCTGAATGTTAACAGCTCCGGAACTCAATTACGATACTCATGACAAGGAACTATTAGCCATCTATGAAGCTTTTCGGACCTGGCGACACTATCTCGAAGGCTCGTCCGAGCCTATTTATGTTGTTATGGACCACAAGAACCTTGAGTACTTCGCTACCACTAAACTCCTCTCTCGCCGTCAGGCTCGCTGGTCCGAGTTCCTCCATCAATTCAATCTACTCATTCGTTTCCGTCCCGGAAAACTCGGTGCTAAACCTGATTCCCTTACTAGATGCTGGGACGTCTACCCCAAAGAGGGGGATAAGGACTACGCTTGGGTTAATCCTCATAACTTCTGTCCGGTGTTTACTTCCGAACAGCTCGCTTCGTCCCTACGAGCATCCATCTTAGCAACTCCAATGCTCCGAGCAGCTGTACTTATGGATATAGATCAACTTCGGACGGATATCTTAACTGCACTTCCTAATGACCCTATCGCCTCCAAACATCTTACAGATCCTTCAGATCCGAGATGGTTAGTGGATGATGGTGGTTTCCTTCGCTGTGACAATTGTATCTATGTTCTGGAATCTAATGACCTACGTCTTCGCGTTCTTCGTAATACTCATGATCATCCCCTATCCGGACATTTCGGACGGAATCGAATGCTAGAACTCATCCGATGTGAATATACGTGGCCTGGGATACGCACATATGTAAAGGACTATGTCAAATCCTGCACTACTTGCGCCCGAGCCAAGGTTCCGAGACATAAACCATATGGATTACTCAAACAGCTCCCTATTCCGGAAAAACCTTGGAATTCCATCTCCATGGATTTCATCGAACAACTTCCGGACTCATCCGGCTTTACAGCCATCCTCGTTGGAGAGGGCCATAGTGACATGGGCCGCAGACTCAGACCAAGCAACAAACAGAACAGGAATGGGACTAGGAATGGGTAAGGACTAGCTACTGACATGCAAATGACTATATACTGGGTGCCTCAAGGCCATGGCAAGACCCGTGGCACTCCTGCAAGACCCCTAGGAGCCAAACCACCCTACTACATCGTCATCATAGATCGTCTATCCAAACAAGCAATCTTTGTACCCACTCATGATACTATCACTTCCCCGGATATCGCACGTTTGTTCCTGCTTCACGTTTTCTCCAAGCATGGTGTTCCGTCCCATGTCACATCCGACCGAGGTACTGAATTCGTCTCACACTTCTTCCGTTCCTTAGGGAAAGCACTGGATATGGTTCTTCATTTCACATCCGGATATCATCCGGAAGGTGACGGACAAACGGAACGAGCCAACCAAACCCTAGAACAGTACCTTCGGATTTATTGTAACTATCAGCAGGACAACTGGTCCGAACTCCTTCTGTTGGCAGAATTCGCGTATAACAATGCCCCGAGTGCTACTACTGGGGTATCACCCTTTTTCGCCAATAAGGGATATCATCTGAACCTTTCCATACATCCAGAACGCGACCTCTCCTCCTCCCGTGCCCGAGATTATGCTATAGATCTTGACGAGCTTCACCAATTCCTACGCGAAGAGATGGCACATGCCCAGACGCAATATCAAGGACCTGCGGATGCTAAACGTAAACCTGCTCCGGATCTGAAAATCGGAGATCAGGTCTTTGTTAAAGCGAAATACTTCCGTTCCACACATCCATCCAAGAAACTCTCGGAAAAGAACTTAGGTCCATTCGAGATCATAGCTCGTCCAGACTCGCTATCCTTCACTATACGACTTCCGGATTCCATGCGCTCCGTACACCCAGTTTTCCATGTCTCTCAATTAGAACCCGCAGTTCTGAACACTATTCCTAATCGTATCCAACCACCCCCGCCTTCAGTCGAAGTTGACGGAGAACCGGAATATGAGATATCCGAAATCCTAGACTCGAAGTTAGACTGTCGTAGACATCAGTGTCAGCTATTATACCTCATCTGATGGTCCAGATATGAAGGAATGGACGAAGAAACTTCATGGTTACTTGCTACTGAACTCAGAAACGCATCCGAACTCATATCGGACTTCCACTCTGCATATCCGGACAAACCTGGTCCTATTCAACTCTGAAGTACATGATGTGCATAAGAAATACAAGTACAAGTAACGGAAGAGGCAACAGGGCAGAGAAAACTACATATCCATGGACTCATCTGTCCCTCCAGATGCCCCCTCCTCACTCCAATCCTCCTTATTCATCTCCTCATCCTCCTTCTCCACATCCGACGACTTCCGAACCTCATCCGAATCCGTCCAAAGGCCCATCCGAAGCCCTCCGAGAAACATGGCCTGAAATTCCCTCTGTTGATGAAGGAACAAGTTCATTCCATTGCACATCCGATCCACTGCAGCCCTGCTGCCTTCAGCCGCCATGATACTGCACTCCAAGAGGGAGTTGGTACGAGCAAACTCAGCCACTATGTTGTTAGCAGCTGCCACCCAAGCCTGGTCGTCATACTCCATGACTTCCGAAGGCTCTGGACTTGGGCTCTTCTGGTGCCTCTTACCTTTGGCCTTCGGAGATGGAGATCCGGCAGTGCGCTGCCTCTTCTTACCCTTGGTGACCTTGTCCTTGCGACACAGATCACAAGACTTGATCTATCCGAACGTCAATAAACTCGGATCCAAAACATTCGGACGACTCACCAAAGGGTTCTTTGCAGCATCCGTCCAAAGACAAGTGCGACTCTTGCCAGCACAACAGGTGCAGGATTCATCATTGTCTGACAACATGTTCCGAGCCTTTTGGACGTTAGAAAAGACTCAGACGACACATCCGAAACTCACAATTTCCTCTGCAATCTGCTTATGCCTTTTCTCCTCCACTGCTGCCACCCGTTTTTCGGACGCCTCAATCCTCTTCAGTTCTACCAAACGCTTCCGTTCCTCCTCTTCACGCTTCTTTTCCGCCTCTTTGTCATATCCCGTACTCCGGACTCTATTTCCCATCCCTATTGTCACCATCCTTTCCATTGTGCATGCTATACTTCAGTAGGATCAGCCCTGCTACCTCCGTCCATCATCCAACTTGATATCCAGCCTTCTGGACACTACAGCCAGCCTGTACCCCTGACCCCTGAATCTTCGGATCTTCAGATCCAGACTTCCGGACCAATATCAGATCCCGTCCGATGTCTAGATCCATTTCTGATATGATACAATAAGCTTTTCCTGTTCATATAAGGTTAACACAGCGTATTCCATTATTCGGTATTCCTTACTTCCGGCTTCTCGGTAATCCTCAATACCCGACTATGTTCTTGATCCATTTCCTTTCAAGTATTATTCCTATGTTTCCGGTCCTCGGTTATTCTCGTATTCCGTTCCATTACTGATCTACTCTGCCTTTTCATATCCGTCTCCATTCTATCATGATCCATGACACTTCACCATAATATTCCGCATGCCTCATACATAGCCTCAGATGCCTGATTACTTACATTCCCGGTGCTACCTACAGTATATAAACCCATGTAACACTCGATACATCCTTAGTTCGAATATTAACGTTATTCTCCATCTAAAGTCATTCTCTGTCTATGTAGTCTTAAGGGATTGATTCCCTTATGCTCTGACTCTACCTTTCGGTAGTCTTTCCTTAACCTCCGCTACTTTCGGACCTTGTCCGATAGTTATTACTTGTCCTTCACTTATCCTAGACTATTCCAGACTTCGTCCGATAGTCGTCTTGTATCCTCCGCTTATCCTATGTCCTCCGATACTTCCTCTGTTCATCCTAGACTATCTCGGACTGCGTCCGGATAGTCATCCTCCATCCTCCGACATATCCTCTGTCCGGACATTGGCTTGATGCCTTGTCCTTATCCATCCTTATCTGTTACACTCCCTCCGTACCCTCGGGTCACTTCCTCTGGTCCGATCTCGGACTTACCCTCCTGTTCCCTTTCTGCTTCGGACTTTGTCCTTGCAGCCATTACTCTGTTGGTTTCTACTTGGGATTCGTTCCAAAGTAGTCTTTAACTCTTCCCCCATTCCTGGATATGTCTTCAGTAGTGTTTCCCGCAGTTCGGACGTACGTCCGGATTAGTTCCCACGCTTCGGATATACTTCCGGACGAGTTCCCACAGTCCGGATGTCATGTCCGGACTTTCCCATGCTTTTTGGAAGTCCATTGGGCACTTCCACCAGAGTTGCCTTACCTTCAGAGTTCCACCAAACTTCGTTGGATGTCCTGCAGACTTCATTCCAAAATATGGGGCACGTACTTGGGTAAGGGGCACAGCGCACGAGCTGAGGCCAAGCCCTTCCTTCCTAATCCGACCCTCCGGCATGGATTCTGACACTCTTGCTCCATCCGAGCCGTGGCCTGCAAAGCCTCTAATTGCTGCTGATGCTCTTGCAGCTTTTCCCTAGCAGTCTTCTGGGATCTGGGTGTGTTGTTAGACATGGTAAGGGGAGTGTTGTGAAGATTGAAAATGTGGGAAAGGAAGGAACACCCTGGGACGCGCTACCCTTGGTATATCTGTCAGAATCCAAACTCAGAAACTCCTCCCATCAACTTCTCTAACATCTCACATTCATTCCATCCGTTTTCGGACCAATGTTCTCGTGCCTCTAGGGATTGGCCCTAAGGGGGGGATACTGTCATATCCATATATTCACGCTTCTCATCCGGACTTCCGGACCTCAGATCCGATCAGATCCGATACTCAGATCCGTTTCCATTTTCGTTTCGATTCTATCTCCACTTCCGATCCACATACGATAAGCTTTCTAATTCATTTCCTGTTCATATAACATTAACACAGCCTTTCTCCATTCGGTATTCCTATGCTTCTGCTTCTCGGTTATTCTCGTGTTCCGTTCCATTACTGATCCATACTGCCTTTTCATTTCCGTCTCCATTCTAGTATGATCCGTGACACTTCACCATAATATTCCGCGTGTCTCGTACATAGCTTTCGGACGACTATTACTTACATTTCCTGTGCTATCTTCAGTATATAAACCCGTGTAACATACAATACTACCTCAGTTCGAATATCAACTATAGTTCTGCTCACTTCCGATACTCTGGACTCGAGTCTATACTCTTGTCAACTTCCGAGACTTAGGATCGTATCCTTAAGTCTACGTATTCAGCTCTACCTTCGGGTAGTCTACCTCTGTTAGTTTCTAGTTCGGACTTCGTCCGGATTAGCCTTTATACGCTTATCCGATATCCGGAAACCTTCAGATATCTATATACTATACGTCCGGAACCTTCGGACGCGATAGTCTAGCCTTTGTGAAATACAGGGCAATACTCGGGAAAGGGGCACAGCGTACGAGCTGAGGCCAAAGCCCTTTGGATCCGATAGCCCTTGAGCACGACCTTGACATAGTCATTAGCATATACACGGGTAGGCATAGATGGATACCAAAGGGGAATCAGTGTGCTGATGAAGGCACCAGATAATTGAACACATGGAGAAACCCACAATATGAGTGCATATACCTACTATAGTGTGGAGTACCTAATATCGAGCATCAAATATTGAATATTGACTTCTGGATATACCATATGACTGCATATAAGTACCATTGACCACCAAAACCCAAAGCCCAGAAATCGATATTTGATGTTTGATATTCAACATTCGATACTACGGTAGGGAAATGCCCCAAAAATGTAATTGTCTCACACATCAAATCGCTGAGTGCAGAGTACCGAGGCCCGGAACTCAATATTCAACACAACACTCAAAACTCGCAAAATTGTATATCGTGATTACAGTGACAATTCATATATAATGATATACAATTTTGCGAGTGTTAAAGTGTTGTCAGGGCCGAAGGGCTTTTTCTTGGGAGACCTGGGTGAACGAGGGGAGTTGGGCGTCCTTGCAATAATTGTAGAGAGGTGGGGAAGGACTACATCCACCTCTCCACGTGAAATCGGCTACAAAAAATGAGAGACAATAAAAAAACAAGCTGGAGGACATACCTGCACAACTGAGTCATCATCTTCTGACTCGACAAACTCGTTCGACTTCACCATGCAAGTCGACTTCACCCTCTTGTGAGTCTTCAAAGCCGACTTCAGTGGTTGGGAGGAGAGTGCTGAAATCATGGGAGATTTCCTCTTCCTGCTCCCTTCAGCCTCAGGCGCCAGGTTAGCCTTACCTTTACCCTTATCAAGCACTGTCTCCCGGACCTCGGTTGCTGGGTTGTTGGAAGGGCCGGCGATATTGCCGGCGACAATGGGTGGGGAGGGAAGGTCAACAGGAATGAGACCTAAGGAAGGGGGGGCTGCGACTGGGAGATCAACGGAGGCATCACCTAACTGCTCCCAGGCAAGGATCTTGCTGCTCCAGGCGTGTTTCTTCAGGTGCAGGTCATCATACCCAATACTGTGCCAGTTGGGCCAGACCTTGGGAGTCATGTTCCTCACTCGGAGCATGATGCAACAAGGCCGGTGTAGAGACTCCATTGTGAGTAGCCTCACAAAGGCCATATTTCCACTCCGTCTCCACTAACGCGCGCTATATGCAACAAGGTGACACAAACACGTTAAATGCGCGACGCTTCCGCCTAAACCGTGCATCCGCACGTCTGACGCCTATAGTGCACCTCTATGGCGCCTTTTGCGTTACTACGGCGCCTTTGCACGCGCTTTCGCGCCTTACCTTCGTGTTCGCCTTTCCAAGTCGCCTGTCCTCCGCACGTCCTGTCCTGTCCCTCTATGATCCACTGGTGCGTTTTCCTTTATCTTTTCAACTGACTTTAGCTATATACTTCGCTTGTTTACTCATATTTCCATATCCTACAACACAACGACTCTTTTTCGCTTCGCTTCTGCTTCGGCTCAGCGCCTGGGAACATTTACCATAGACATGAGGACTCTGGGAGATTTTTCACTTACTTACTTACTTACTTACTTACTTACTCACTACATCCCACCATCTTGCATCAGTGTATACTGGGAATCAATCTCTATTCATTGCATCACAACCACTGTGCGACTCTCGATCCTCCTGCAACAAGCTCTCTTGAGAAAATCTTGAGAGATCTTCACGCTACTTCCGCCTCTTCACTGCCCCCTATAGTGCGCTTGTTACGCCTCGCGGTTCCGCCTACATCGCGCGTTCGCCTTTCGTCGCATTAACGCGCGCTTCACGTTTACAAGGTGCCTCGCATCTACTAGAGGAATAGACTCAGTAAAGATCCTCTTGGGCCGACTTCTACTCGCGTTCGAGGACTACTGCAGGCGACTTATCATATATTTTTCAGTATAGACCCACTCACGATTCCTCATCTTCACCGGACATGTAGGGACCAGCACTGTACTCCCGGGCGATTGTATGCTGCCCGGATGTTCAAGATATGAAAAGAAGAAAAAAAGAAAAAAAGTGCCGAAGCCTGGAACTCAATATTCAACAACACTTCAAAACTCGCAAAATTGTATATCATGATTACAGTGACAATTTTCGTATATAATGATATACAATTTTGCGAGTGTTAGTGTTGTGTTGAATATTGAGTACTGAGTGCCGAGTGCCGAGTTCCGGATATTGAGTACCGAGTGCCTGTGTATCAAGTTCTGGGTATCTCATTTTGAGTTCCAGAAATTGAGTGTCAAGTTCCGGATGTCTACTCTCGAGTTCCGGATATCACAATTCGAGTATTGAGTACTAATGCATTGGTACTAAGCTCCCTCCCTGCTCAAATTTACACCAATATGTTCCTTCCTAGACCATCCACTCGACGGAACCTCTGCATAAATATGAACAGAATCCCTCATATACCATGCCCAAGCAATCCTGTCCCCTTGGACTGCATGAACCCCATGTCTTACAATTCTTCCGGAAAACGCAATCATACAGCCTGGATCGTACTTGAACTCCAGCTGAAGGCTTGGCATGCTCATGCGAGCATTAGAATAATTCCCTGCAGTAGTGAGAATATTGAAGCATTCTGGAATGGATAAGTGGTCTCGATGATTTGGGGTTTCTCAATTAGAAATGATGGAGAGGGTATTAAACACAGATGCCCAGTACTTGAGAGTCTCTGACATCTTCAGCAGTTCCTTGCTTTCTGCCTTTCTCTGAGGGCTGAAAAGGCTCGCAACCCTGTGAAGTACTGCTCTGGATGCATTACCCTGAGTGCCGCTGTTGCTATGGCTGCCAGCCTTGCAATGGCTTTGAGGATGCTCTCGGAGGATGGTCCCTTCAATGATGCAGATACTTCTGGATCTGACACATGCTATGGGATTCGTGAGTCTAACTACCGGAATCATCATTTCATGATCTTACCTCATGTCCCTGTTGAAACCATGCTGGAGAAAAATTGATGCATCCGGGAATTAAGCCAACATCGTCCGAGCTTTGTTTGAACCACTCTGGATTAGTTCGCCAATTGCTATCAGCCTTTACACTTTTTGCGAGGCTTGGACCGAGGAACTCGGAGGCCGCCAACATTTCTTTCTGTAGGTACCATTTGATATTCAATATCCATCTAGTAAAAATATATATTACACACCTGGGTGGCACCGGTCAGGGTGTCTGGGAGGTACCATGCAATTATGGCACCAGATGCATCAATGATTGTGGCGGGTTT
The DNA here is from genome assembly GCA_011800875.2 of Suillus brevipes Sb2. NCBI lineage: Eukaryota > Fungi > Basidiomycota > Agaricomycetes > Boletales > Suillaceae > Suillus > Suillus brevipes. The sequence goes on from JRHT02000079.1 coordinate 154,539, forward strand.
GTCGATTAACTTTGTACCCTCATGGCCAGGAGGACACCTCTGCAGCAACTTCTCCTCTCTCTCTTCATTATGCCCAGTGTCCTTCGGGGAGATGAATCTGCTGTATCTTGCAATATCAATCTGCATCTGAACTGTGATGAAGGAATTTTGATGATCAAATGAATTTTCTGAATCTGCAGGAAGACCCACTGGGATTGTTATATGCCTTTATGAGGTGATCGACCAATTGATCACAAGCCATCACCAGATCAGTGTCTAGCTTAGGAGAAGGTATGACCGGGTCTCCTCCTGTCTTCTCTGCAATGAATTTTTGATCGGTATATTCACATGCCTCATGAGTGACAGTCAGAACCCAGGTGTTCCATATGGTTATTTGATCTTTGGAAGACGTGGTAGAAGATTTATCCATGATGGAAGTTGTCCTTTGCAAATTAGATGTTGAATCCTGGATGTCCGGACTTTGGTGTTAAAGGGGGTGGAGATAGTGAGGATCAGATAAGGGACCCCTTGGATGATGTTAGCTTTCAAAGATTTATTATCATCCATTGCTTAATGAAACACCAGATGATTGGAAATGTGCTGGATATCACATATTCATTTTTCGAGACCTGGGTCTCGGAACTCGGCACTCGGTATGCTTCACTCGAATTTCAGTAGTCGGAAGTTGGTATCTCATAGGGCAACACTAACCCTAACTAACCATATATATTATATACCACCCTTGACCCACTGTCTAATTCAATATACCACCTTCGACCCACCATCTAATATAATATATTGTATAACACCCTCAGATATTCGTGTGTTGAGACCCAGATCTTGGAACTCAGTACACTAACCTCTGCTCTGTCATGTCTACAATTATCATACACCTGGGCCCACCCATCTATGTTATATACCACCCTTGTCCCACCCGTTTAATATGATGTCCTGTATAACACCCTCGGCCCACCCATCTAATAGGATATATGATTTAACTCCCTGAGCCCACCCCATCTGAGTTATTGTGAATCTCGGCCCACCCGTGTTTGTGATAACAAGTACCATTGGCATACCCGTCTATCTGATACACATCTACCTAGGTATACCCATCTACCTAGGTATACCCATCTACCTAGGTATACCCATCTATATTATATACAACTACCTTAGCCCATCTGTCTATACAATATTCATGTCCATCAGCCCACTCATCTACTCTACATATTCCCTATATGGGCCCACCTGCCTCCATCGGGAATAATATTCCTCCCGGCCCATCCGTCATAGTCGAGGATATATCTACCATGGGCCCATGGTCCGCTGGCCTGTATTATACAGGATATTATGCAAGTCCGTTCACTCGCATAATATGGAGATAGGTCACTGTAATATGTGGGGCCCATGCCCTGGTTGACCGAGCTTGTGATTTCGCCGACCAAACTGTGGTGCGGAAGAGAACAGCTTTGTCGGCCAAGTTAACCCTGATAGCATGCAATGCATCATTTGCTTGGCCTTCTCTCAATAATATTTCCTTCAGTACCAGGTTGGCGACGCCCCACTCGGCACATCTCTCAATACCAATGTTGGATGGCAGTGGAATCACCACGGTCTCAGGAGTGAATCTGACCGGTGCATTATATTGGTCTTTGTCGTCTGGCCGATTGGGATCATCAGATGATGACCCCGCAGAATCCAATTCTGCTGCATCCAACATCACAGTCATGAGGTCCAATTGATCATAGTCATCCAATTGATCGCTGAGAAATGTGACTGCCACCCTGACAAATTCATCAATCTGACCTTGCAGTCTGTCACAGCACTGAGCTACTGCCAGCTTCTGGACATTGGTTGGTTGTTTGCTCAGTTTCTTCACATCAATTAGGAGGGCAATTTGGACCTCCTCCAGTGTTATACCAGATGCCAGCCACATTGCAGCACCCCAATGTATCTCACTGGCCAGCCATCTCCCCTGACGGTTCAACAGGTGCAGTGCCAATCAAGATGATGATATAGTATTGGTTGTGATATTTCCAGACCTTTTGTTAATTGAACTTCATATATATCCATGGCACTGGGATTTTTGAGTCAGTCATCCTGAGCTGCAGCAGCCTCTGCTTCCCATTTGACAAGGGTATCATCATCAGTGGTCTCGTTCAATCGGTCAAATGCATATTGGCTGTCTTGAACCCCCTGCATGGCCTCCTTGAATTTACGGCAAAGAAATTTGCCTGAATGATAGTGAGTGTGTGATATCGGTGTAGAGACTCGCATCTCTATGAGCGGGTATTATTGAATTCTCCCACTTTCAAGAGTGATGCATTCCCACGCATCGCACAATATTTGCACGACTTTCCCACACTTTTATCACCTATCATCCAGCAGCATCCATCCATAGTTCAGCAAGTCTTACTGGTATGTATTTTTGCATTATTATGGTCCATATTATAGCATGGACCCTTACTTACATATACTGTTACATATTGCTTACTCAGCTCGGCTTAGCCTCGCTTAGCTAGATATATAGCTCCGCACTTTTTCGCATATTTGGGGGGATCAGACTGCATCCCCTTACTGGACCTCTCATCATGTCCATAGTTAGACTTAGAAGCTTTTAGCAGCACATTATTCCTATATTCATTGAGCTTTGATCTATTGCATTTCTGCATTTCACGTCATGTGTTCACGCGCCCGCGCACTCTATAGCTTTCAAACGAGTCGCTGCACGACTCGTGGAGTTGAGTTGATTGTTCTTCATCGGTCAAATGAAATAGCTCACTGATGCATATCATCTTCATAAAATTACAGTCGTTTATTTGAAATCCAAACACTCCTTTTGATGGGGGGTTGACATCCCCCTCACCGATGGCGATATGATGTCAAAGGGTGCCACAGGGTCTCCATGATTTCACCATCAATCCTAGCAGCACTGGCGATGAAGTTTGATGCATACCTTACATAGCAGTTGTCTTGATGGCCATAGACATGCCAAAGCCCAATGCCAGGGATAATCTGTATGCCCCAAGGAAGGTTGAGATACGGTGAGTCGTCAACCCACTGTTGGAGGTGCTTGTGGTATTGACAATTCCCACTCAATTCCATTGGTGTTGTAGCCGAGGGCTTGACACAGGGTAGTCCATGTTCATCTGCCTTTTTGGCCAACTGATAAATCAGTTCATACCTGGCAAGTTTCAATATCAGTTGGCGAACCTTTCCCCCTTCTGAAAGTCCACCATCGAATGCAGGACAAAACAGCTGTGTCTAGCACAAGCATACCCACCTATCCCCGTGGCTTCCTGCTTGTGATGCGAAGCATTTGCCTGGTTGATCGCTTGGTGGTTGTTGCAGTCAGACTGATTTACAATATCCTTTGCTTTAGTGAGATGCATTTTGTACTAAGCATCGCCGACCATGAAGCCAAGGCCATCGGTCAAAGCTACCTCATTGGTCGGATTTGCTGGAAACAGATGCTCAGCTTTGAAGTTGCCATCCATCACCAAGGATCTTGAATACAGCCAAGCAGGATCAGTCAAATTCTTTTCTGCCAAATTGATGTTTATCCCGGTGTAGAGACTCGATCCTGAGTAGCCTCACAATGGCATATATTGCAATGCAGGTCGAGTCTACAGTACTACGCATACAACACGACGTTCGCGCGATGCGCGTGACATAGGCGACACTTGCGCGACTTGCGCGCACCTTAGGCGAGCTTTCCCGCACCTAAGCGCCATAGGGCACCTGACTTCCCAGAGTGTTTTCCCATGTCCAACCAAGTTCCCAGGTGTGTATTTCTCCATTTATCATTTTATTTCATCATCGTACCATGTTTATTTTCACTTTACCTGGACACTTGACACACAACACTATTACCATCTACCATCTACCACCATCTCACTACCAGCACCAACTACGAGTTTCTATCTATGTTTTGAATACATCATTGCAAGCCCTAGTAGCAGTTAGCTCTAGTGGTCATATCCGCATCGCACCTCACGTTTTAACGCATCATTAAGTCTCACTATTGCTCGCATTCCACTTTCGCCCACTTCCGCTTCGCAACACACGACTTTCCCGCGCTTCGCGCGCCTATAGCGCCTTTGTTCCCGCGCCTTTCGCCTTATTGCGTGCTTTGCACATTCCCCCTAGAGTTGTCACCTGTGGATACTCGCTTTCTCCGTTTCCCCTAAGGGACGAACTTATTGCACCCCATATTTTCTTCCCTTCAACATTTATATCAGCTGCACCCTCAGCTGAGTTGAAGATCCTTCACCGGGCTGCAGACATGCAGGACAGAACAGTGAAAGCTCCCCTGCCTTTGGCTTTTGCTTCTCATGCCCAGTGAGAACTGGCTGTGCTGGGAAAGGGCAGTATGTGTTGAGGTATGCTGATAAAGCTGGTAGCGAAGAAAACCACATCACAGCACAATGCAGTGCGTGATGAGAAAAATAACAGATTTCTTATATACTGGGGCAGTTCGCCTCGTGCGCCCTTGTGTCGGTTTCACAATTCCACACATTAGCACATATTCTAACTAGCTTGATTGTCCCCTTGGTGTATGCTCTATTGTGCTCAAATATGATATTATTGTCAATTGGTAGTATACTGGTATGCGAATGCAGGAATGAAAACAATAAAAAAACAGCTGGAAAGCAGCATGAAAGCGGTCTAAAAAACATAACCATAGAATGCCGAAACACATCAAACAACAGTCGAGAGGCCTAGAGTATCTTGCTGTCGCATACAGTCTTGTTCCAGAATGCTGAAACATGTCGAACAACAGCTGAGAGGCCTAGAGTATCTTGCTGTCACATACAGTCTTGTTCCATGTGTTGCTTGCTACCAAATTCGCTGTGTCTTGATCATATTCCTGGAAGACAGTGTCAGTCAATCAGTCTGAGAGAGTATTATAGAGCTGCACCGTGTGTTGGGTTGAGGTGAGGAAGTTGTAGTAGGCATTGAACTCATCCGTCGTGCTGTTCAATTTCATTTGTTTCAGCCAACGTAAGGTGCACAAGTTCCTTGGTAGCAAGTAATGAGCACTGTGATATGAATCGAATCGAAAGAGATACACACTGTCCGTTTTTGGGTTGGCTAGGACACATCTTGGCTTTGGCCCCACTCTTAGCGATTTTCTCTTTCTTTAAGTTGACAGGGATAGACTCGAGCGACGGGTTATAAGGTGGCACAGGAGGCAATATGATTTGGATTGCTGCAAGTGCGAGAGCAGTTCTGTCAAACCATGTTAGCATTGAACAAGATGGTGAACAAGATGGTCATGGTCAAAATTAGCCATGCACACTCGAGTACTCAAGCACACACCTCCATACTGATGTGTTTTTCTGAATGGCAGCTCGAGTTTCACATGGAAGTCTGCAGGTCCATACAGCGCCCGCAAGCAGTTGAAAACTTGAACTAATCATTCCATGCCAGTGAACGCAAAATAAACGAAAGAGATATAGTTACTACATACAGGATCGTGTCACGCTCAGCCGTAATCTTGATGATATGCATCTCCAATGTCTTGCAGTGATCATGCAATGATTGCAGTTGCTAATGAATAATTTTTATGAATATATGCACTCTGAAACAAGGGGAGGAAGTAGTAAACATGAACTCACTTGTTGGAATGGGTTACAAGGTGCCTGTGCGACCTGTTGCATTGGTATATTAGTAAACAAGCTGACTCAACACCTGGTTTCTTACCAATCCAGTGCTGAATCACGCTTAGTAATCTGGCCTCCCAAAAGGTATATAAGGAGCCCATTTTACACCCTGAAATATAATCTTCCCACTTGAAACCTTTTTCTGCAATAGTCGCGAGAATTAAGTAAGAGTGCAGGCCATCATTGTGCCTTGAAGACATTGTATATTCAATAGCTTACAGGGCTATTGTCTCTCAGTTGACCAAATAGCTTACAGGGCTATTTTTGTCTTTCCAGCCTATAAGGCTATCGTCTTTCAGTTACCAAATAGCTTACAGGGCTATTTTGTTTTCCAGCCTATAAGGCTATCGTTTTTCAGTATCTAAGTGCCTACAGGGCTATCATTCACAAATCTCAAATTGTATACCGTCCATTAACGTGACTATACAATACTTCTAAACAGCTTTCTATACTAAGCTTTACGTGTATTTACGCAAACTCTCTCTTTCTCGACAAGGGAGACACGACAAAGTTGAAACAGACTTTCATAGGTTGAAACACGACCTACTAGGGTGAAACATACCTAACACATTTCCTTATCATTTACTATTGACCCAGACAAATTGTGCGTGAGAAGAAAAGGTAATTCCTCCCAAAGAACCAGCACGTTATCTACCACAAAAACTAGAAAAGTCGTAGACCGTGTACTTAAGGACTGGCAAGAAGTCTTATTTGTATAGTTGTGTTGTCTCTATACATGCGTTCTATATAAGACCCTTAAGTAACAAGACAGCGCGCCCCCTGGATACCTGAGTGAGGATCAGCGAGGGAAGGTACTGAAGTTGAAGAGGAGCCTACCTGGTTTGAAGCAGGCAGGGTACGAGTGGGCGGAGGAATTAGCGGGAGTGTTTGCGAAGCTAGGGTTTAGTAGGTCAAGAGTGGACCAGGCGGTATACTTCCGACGTACCTCGCACGAACAGATGGTCGTCACTGTTTCTGTCGACGACATGGCAGTCACGGCAAGCCACGTATCCCTCATCCATCAGTTCAAGTCCCGGCTCCAAGAGTTCTTCAAAATATCGGACTTAGGCAAGCTGAAATAGCTGTTAGGATTGAAGGTAACGCGTGATAGAGTGGCACGTACCTTAATGTTGTCACAGAAAGCATACGTGGGCACCATTGTCAAACGATTCCGTCTTGAGGACGCGAAGGCAGCCCAGACTCCTATGGAACCTAGCGTCATCCTATCCGTTGATCAGTCCCCCACAACCCATGCCGAACTCGATGCAATGAAAGACGTACCGTACCAGCGTGCAATTGGATCCCTTATGTACGCTGCCACTAGCACCAGGCCCGACCTCACATTCCCTCTTGCCATCCTGTCCCAGTTCATGCGCAGCCCTGGTAGAGCTCATTGGGAAGCCACCAAGCGCGTGCTGCAATACCTAAAAGGTACAGCTGACGCTGAGCTAACCCTCGGATCCACTGATGGTGGTTTTGAGGCCTACATCAACACAGATTGTGCATCCCAGCCACACCGACACTCGATGTCGGGATACGTCGTCCTGTTGAATGGGGGACCTGTAGCCTGGAGTGCACGTAAGCAACCGCTGATCGCGTTGTCCACAGCCGAGGCAGAGTATATAGCACTCACCAGCGTTGTACGCGAACTACTTTACCTCCGCCTCCTCATCGCTGAGCTGTATGAGCCACTCCCACTCCCCATTCACATCCTCTGCGACAACCAAGCCGCCATAGCATTAGCTTCCAACAGGAAGTTCCAATCACGGACGAAACACATTGACTTACGATACCATTTCATGCATTCACACGTCAAGGACGGAACGTTCAAGTTGCTCTACTGCCCCACCAACGACAACATAGCTGATGCCTTCACAAAGGCCCTAGCACGCCCTTGTCTGCAAAAGCTCAGGACCTGCATGGGACTGGCTTGCGCTCGAGGGGGAGTGTTGGAGTCTGGTACCTCAACAATGACTGAAAGTGCTGACGGAGAGGCACGGGAGGAAAAATAGCGGATGCGAGCGCAAGGGCAATGGGGCCAGGTACGACGAGGAAGTGACGTCAGGCCCGATGCTAAAAGATAGAAAGGTTTCAGAGCAATATAAAAGATAAGACCCACTTACAGTATATAGTCTTGTCCCCCAGCAGACGAGCATCTCAGTTCTGTTCCAAAGACTGAGACGTGAGTTATTATACCTTACCGTTATGTTAACCCCCCCGCTGACGAAGACGTAGTAGACTCACCTATTAGGTAGACATTTCGTTAATGCGAGTTCTGTTCCAAAGACTGAGACTAGACTCACCTATTAGATTGCGCTCTACCTCTGATTCCCAGAACTTCTACAGGAACAGAATGATAGAAAATCGCATTTTTGACATTTTTGATGTTTTTAGTATCATACCCTTGCATCTGTGATACAACCTGCTCATATATCATTAGAATAGTATATATACTTACCCCCATGATGAAGATCAGTTCAAAATAGGTTGTAGGTTTGAGATACTGCACATGCTTACTATTTCCACTGATAAGGGGTCAATACCTTCAAAACATCGAAATTTAATAATCAGAAACTTGGAGCACATTTCAAATATATATAGTATCATATGTAGTGATTTACAGAACAATCCAATAAGAATTGAGTGCTGAGGAAGTGAAATAGATGAGAAATTGAGTGTGAGAAAGTTCAAAGACCCAAAACATCGAAAATGGTTGGTTGAACAGTAGTAGGACTTTAATGCCAGGTTAGCTTACATTTACACTACATCCCTTCCACCTATCCTCTACCCTCAGGGCAGTAGGTAGTATATGTTCCTAAGGTAGTTTACTATCCATTCTACATAATTTTAATGAAATCTTCGACCTGTATCAGCTATAAATGTGACTTTGTGTCAAAAATGCCAATAGTCACTTTTCACACATATGTCATATTGCCTATCATTCAGTCAATCATGTATGGATCTTTATAAAACTTTAACTATACCATAAGGGATACATATGAGAGGTACCCCAGGTCTCTGATCACTTATCAGAGGCTTTGTTATCATGTGGGCTTCTAATCAATAGAAAAACCCCTTTATATTGTATCTCAAATTTCCGTCCTATATCCAGCTGATCCTTAACCTAAGACACATATTTGAATGTACTACTGATGATATATGAACAGGTTGGACCATAGATGCAAGGGTAAGATACTAAAAACATCAAAAATGTCAAAAATGCGATTTTCTATCATTCTGTTCCTGTAGAAGTATCCTATGTGTGTCCTGGGCTAGCCGTATGATAAATCTACTCCAAATATACATAGAAATACACTCTCTGCCTCAATTAAGGTCCGGTCCTACAGGAAAAAATTTCACAGGAGGTAAACCACCAGGAGAGGAGTGATGCACTACACAACAAGATCTCTCCCTATGGTCCTGAGCTCCTGATACATTCTTCCTACTATTGAATAGATGCTGGGGACAATTTTTCCAAGTGCATATAGCTAGAAACCCAAAAATGCGAACCTATTTTGTGTTTTCCTATACATACAATGTATCTATTGATGTAGGGTGCTTCATGGGGTCAAATAAAGATGTGATTATGTTCATATATACTACTAATCATGTTCTGAATGCCCTAGAACACTTCCCTGCCAAAGGGGCAAAAGTGCGAAAGTGTTCTATACCCTACCATATGTTGAATTGCCCCTGTAGGAGGAGCAGGCATACAAATAAGCAAAAAAAAGTGGTCTATTATATTTTATTATGCACATATATACAAACCTACTACTTATATATAGAGAGGGAGCTATTGTGGTGTGGTGGTGAAGCTCCAGTGAGGTGGGGAGGGTGTGGGAATAATTGATATTGTGGAGATTCCCATAATGGGCGATGTTTTTGGTGTTGTGGGGAAATTCCCACAGTAGGTGGCCCAAAATGCAGAGCTAAGAAGTGTGGGAATACTAGGGGGAGGTAGATGGCCAAAAATGCGAAAATATGCTGGGAATAATGTACTTCTGGGATTCACTCAAGGATGTATCAACCTGGACAGTGCCACAGTGGATAATTACAGTAGATGATGTATCAGACTTTTTGGCTAATAAGCCAGTTTGGATATATCCTTCCCCCACTATCAGGTGCTCGCCATTCAAATTTTCCTCAAGGTCAGCCAC
>JRHT02000008.1:0-10858 GCA_011800875.2 Suillus brevipes Sb2
CGTTTGGCCTCGGCGATGTTGTACACGTAGATGATTTCGCCACTGCACGTGAGTCGTCATTCTTTTTCTTAAATTGTTCCGCTGCCTCCTTGACTCGACTGACTCTGCTTGGGCAAACAGTTCAATACAACCTGTTTGATTGGCAATCTCTTCAGCCTGATGTCGGCCCAGGAGCAGCGTTCTTCGAGTTCTGTGATGCACTCGAGGTCAAGGACGGCGTCAATGCCGGACCTGAAGGATGGGGACTTGAAAACGCTATCTACTCTTGGGGCAACTTCTGGAATACCACATACTACAGCTATGGTAAGGTGGTCCCCTTTATTTCTAATTGATGTGGCTAAACTTGATGGTAAAGTCTGCGGAAACGAGGATGCGGAGTACGTATCCTTGTGACATAGTCGTCCGAATTGGCTGACGGTGAAGCTAGAACCTGTCTTGGGACGTATGACACGAGCCAGTCCTACTGGACTAATGTTACCGTGAATAATGCAAACAGATCGTGGTTCTGGATGGTGTATGTAGTCTCATTAGTCTGGATGTCCTCTCTGACGATGATGCCAGGTGCAATCAAGTAGGATGGTACCAAGTTGGCCCTCCTGAAGGTCAGCCCGCAATTGTGAGCCGCATCCTCCAACCCATTTACGAGGAGGTACGTCTATCGAATTTGAGAAACATGTGCATTGTTCAACATAATCCTCAGCGCCAATGCGTGAACATGTTCCCTCAAGCCTTCGCTTATCCACCTGAGCCGACTACTGCACAAACCGACATGATGTACGACGGTTGGAATCTGAATGTTCCACGGCTCTTCTTTGCCAACGGCCTGCGCGACCCTTGGCGCGAAGCAACTGTCTCTGCTGATGGATTGTTCAAAGCTAATACTACTAGCATGCCGATCTACGAGGGTGATGGTTTCCATTGCTCGGATCTGATAGTGGAGAATGCTATTGTAGATTCAACCATTGCGGTCGTGCAGGAAGCAGGATTGATGTACATGAAGGAGTGGCTTGCTGAGTGGACGCCGTCTACGTGATCATAGATTGAATTTTTGGGACAGGCAAGTTGATTATATTGGTAACTTAGTTATGTCTTAGACCGACTGGTTCCTTTCGATCCTGCATCGTATGTATGTGCTGCGTTGACCTCGAGCTTGGTAGTTCACGCAGTATCCATCCTCTTCAGTGGAAATTCATTCGGGCGAAACTACATGATGTGGTTCTCGTCCCATGGTCGATTTTGTGGTGCTCCAGGTTACATTGCACGTAGGAAGATCTGGAGATGTGACTCGACGATCAGCTTATCGGACATGATTGCGTCGGACAGTGCTTTAAAAAAGGATGGGTGCTAATAATATTGGCGTGATGTTTTGATAGGTAAATTCTCACGAACACGGGCGAAGCTTGTTGAAGTTGTACGCCACCATGACTGCCGACAAAGAGACATTCGACCACGACGGAATCGAAATATGTTGTCCTTGGACTGCGCAGGATTGAAAGTTGGATTGCACAACTAGTAAGTACTTTAATTGTGTCTGTTGAAGCATGCTGCGACGCCTACGACGTACTACACTCGGCCTCATACTATGTCACTACCAACAGTTTGCACAACTGATCTAAATCGTCGGCCTTGTTGCTGCTCTTAAAATGCTGACATTCCATATATCCGCCATACTATTACGCAGAGGCGCAGTCCTACACCACTCCGTGAGTCTAATCCTTTTGCTTAATATGAATTTACATACTTTCAATTTCAATACCGCTGCCGCGGAAATTAGATGATCTTGAGCGGCCGACTCCACGGCTAGGGACATGAGCTTGGATTTCATGAGATAAACATAAGAAGAAGAATACGCAGGCTCTTCCAAAGATGCCCCTTCGCGAGCCCTTTCCCTGTGCTGGTAACAGCGGTTTGGAACCCGTTGGTTTAAAAGTTTGTCGATCACAGGAAAACTAAGGGAAACTTGGTGAGTGTAGGGTTTATAATTGTCGCCCTCTAGAGTTCTCATCAACGTATATGCTTGAACAACCTATATGAAGCTATGAAAGCATCTTCAAGCGTGTTTCCTTGCACGTGTCTTCGTTGTCGACACGAGCCTCCTGGAGAGTTCGTTTCTAATTCGTTGAATCGTTTATCCTGTTTCGTGTCCTATTGAGCATTCGCATAGCTTCCTCCACGGACAGTACCGAAAGAAGTTATCACTTACACCTCACCATGACGCAATTCCGGACACAGATTGAAAGTTGCTGTGGGCCATCTCGTCCTGCACGACCAATGTAACAAGAGTACCCATTCTGAATGGCCCGCGGCACCAATGAATATATGTTCAGGAGAATTTAAACGCCTATAGCAGCACGCCTTGCAGCGGTTAGCATTTGACTAGAGTTGTTGGTGCTATAAGGGTACTTACGTTCTACACTCGGATATGCAGGTTTCTGCGGCATCGCATTGCTTTGATATCACAAGTCTTTCTTGGACGCTTGGGTAGTGATGTGTGCTGACAGTGGATGCCTAACTGTGGTCGCAATGTGCTTTCATTGTTCCACAATGGACGCCTCCACAATCTCATTGACAGTGGCATTATTTGGTCCCATTATTGCGCTGTGGATGTTGTAAGACGTTCCACAAACTGGTGCGTCCACAGCTCATCATTTGAATGTGGCCCTACCAGGAAACCCTTTAAATACGCTCTCTAATTGCTCATTCCCGTCACTCTATCTTCTCTTCATTTTCATCACTAGGTCACTCGAAAGTTGATCTCTCTTCCATCTTCTTCACATTACAGTCCTTCATCCAACACATCGCGCCCGACACAATGTCCACCTCCATGAACACGAGCACCTTCGAACACTCTGGCGTAGCAGAGGCGCCTCAAATTTCTGTGGTGCCAGACTATCGCTTCTTTCGTGTTTTTCGCACTTTGGGAAAGGGCGGGTTCGCCAAAGCAAAACTGGCTCAATCCATAGAGCAAAATCGCCTGTTCTGTCTCAAGGTCTTTCGAAAGGACCAACTCAAGAACATAGAAAATATAATTTTAGATGAGCTCGCTGTTTACAAGCGTGTTGCATCATCGTGTCCCGCGAGGAATTTCCTCATGGGGCTTGAATTGTCATTTCAGACGAAGAATGAAATATGTTTTGCCATGGTATGTCCTTTTCCCTTGCGAGCCATTTCAGATGTTAGACTCCATTGGACATCTATAGGACCTAATGGCAGGCACTTTAAGCACGTGTATGATAGATCGTCCTTCATATTGTTATGAACATGCTCTGAGGTGGACTGCGCAGATAGTAAGTAGTTGTCTTTCCTGGTTTTCGATGTCTCACATCTCCGACTTTGAAGGCCCTCGGGATCGACGCCCTTCATGAAATGGGGATCATCCATCGAGATATTAAATCTGAAAACATCTTAATTGATGTTCAAGAGAACGTGCGGGTCGCTGATTATGGCCTATGCTACATACATGAAGACAAAAATCCCTTGGACCGAGGGCGGGTGTATTCAACAAGTGCGGTGGGAACCACCTACTGTATGGCTCCCGAAGTCCTACAAAACGTACTTGAGCCCGGTTCTGTGGAGTACGGGACACCGGTGGACCGGTGGTCATTCGGCTGCGTCGTCTTCCAACTTTTTTCAGAAAAACATTCGGTACGTTTTGCGTCTTCCTTCGCTGCCATCTTACTGATACCATCTTCTCAGCCGGCCTTTTATACAAAGGACGACATATTGCAATATTTCATATGGTGCTACAGCACTAGCCGTGATAGACTACACAGGCGGCGCGTTTACTACGCAAAATATTTCCATCCATCCATCGCAGACTTGCTGGCAGGTGTAAGTCTTGTATTGTTCATTTGACAATTCTATCATTAATGTTTACCGCGGCAGCTGCTGGATCCCAATTACTCCACACGATACGGCTTAGATCAGGTCGTATGGAACGATGTATTCTTATGTGGTCCCAAAAAGTCGCTTTTCTCCAACGCATACACTGATGGTAGGTGAAATCGAATTTGTCTGAGAACAACGTACTTAAAGCCCATTGCAGCGGAGGAGCGCGAGGAACTTCCAGATTCTCTGCCAAAGTTACACTACAATGAGCCCTCAGAGGTCTGGGCTTGCTTACCGCCCTGGGATATACGGCGCGTCCCAAATGTAGATTGGGTGAAGCCAAATGATGAACAATAAATGCACCTTAGTCTAGTTACCTTATAATTAACGCCCAATGTCATTCCCTTGTTTCTTGGTATATGTCTTTCACCTTCTTTGATTTAAATGTTATGCATAATCCATGATGAACATATGGCCAGCAGCAGTGATTATGCTAATTCAACTAGGTAGGGCACAGACGATACGATAGAACGACTATAGTAAGGCTTGAAGACATCTGCACGAACAATAAGCCTACTAATGCTCAGGCTGGGGATCATTTGATCCTGTGTTCCGATGCTTGCGCCGCCTAGTAGGGATCAAATTCAGGACATATCCATAGAGCGAAGGAGTTGTGTTACTTGTGTACATGATGCTACCAATGCGCGGGAATTTCCACCGTACAGAGTCCAGACGCCGCAGACCTAGTATTGAGCATAGAAAAGCGCTTCCAAAACGACCTCTCCTGCAGTTTCATACTATGTAATAGTAATACATCCTCCAAAGTTTGACATGGACAACTTGCCCCAGAGTTAGTTTCCCACATCCTCTTGCAGTATGTGACACTCCTGTGTCATTCCCCGCTCGCATCGGTCCCGTTCCAACGAAACACTTATTCCAACTCTGTTTTTCCGCATTTTTGGAGCCTCAACAAGTCTGGGATGACTGTCCATAATGTCTTCTCTTAAGTTGACCCCTGAAGGTACCAGGAAGCAGCATCGTATCTGAGGATCTGAGATCCGAGGCTGCTCCGAAGCTTCGAAGTTTGGACCTCTCACGTGATCGATTGATCTGTGAAACCTGGTGAAAGTCAAATGGATTAAGGCTCCAACACCGCGTGGAACTGTAGATTGTTGCGGCGAGGGATGAGGTGGGAATCAGCAGATTCCGATGAAATCTCGCTGTGATCACATCAAAATCCCCCTGCCACGAGGATATTCCGGTGTTGGCTTAAACATTCCCGCATTCTCTACAAATCATGTGCGGATCCTCGTTACATCATATATCACCAGGGATTTTGGCCGTTCATGTACCATTTTGCCCTATACATTCCTTCATTCACGCTTGCTGCTTTTCACGCTTCTTCACGCAGTCTAGAACATGCAATAACAATCTATTTGGAAGGAAAATGACATGTGAGACACTATTGAAGAGTGCAGGCAGCAAAACATGCAGCGCTGAGCGCTGAGACTTGAACACCATTCCCTCGAGCTCTCACTATCCATAAGCTAGTAGTAGTGTGCGATGTCGACTGCCGCCGGTCCGTCGAGCACGATCAATGGATCCAGAAATCCGAGTGTGAATCTTGAGCGCTTGAATGCAGCAGTGTCGGCAATCGAGGAGTTGCAAGTGCAGGTACGAGATATCAAGGAAAAGGCTGACAAGAAGATGGCTGTATTGCGTACAGAGAATGAGATATTGAAGAGTGATGTGGAAGAGTTGAGTGAACGTGTCTCGTTCCTTGCGACTATGCTTGGTGTGCAGAACGAAGAGGATGAGCGAGATGGGGAGAATGGAGGATTGTCGTCCGAAATCGACCCGACTCTTCGTGGAACAAGCGAACCAGTTTCCGAGGCATCGAGTTCTGCAAACAAGCTATCTGCAATGGAATTGAGCTTCGCTGCATCAAAATCCAAGGCAATTCGAGTGCGTACCACAGACTTTCTGAATCATTTCTAATAGCGGGATCAAAAGGATGTCATCATAGATACTCTAAAAATTCACCTTGGCACTGACTCACTTGCGGGTGCGAGTTTGCCTTCATTCCCATTCGGTATTGGTGAAGAGAGGTGGCCGAAGAACCCTGTAGATCAAAAGCCGTACATGCGCTTCAACTGGGACACAGCTTACAACAAATCACCCAATGCAGAAGCCCTTGAGAAAATTTTCAACTCTTTGCGCGCAACCGGTGCAAAACGCTGCCCTGCTGCCAACGAAGACCTGGAAAACATCTGCAACAATGATCTGAAAGAACGCATCAAGGACAAGTTTGTCAGCATGGCTCAGGAATTCAAAAGCAAATGCAAGAACAGGCCGACTTACAAGCAAGAATCCAAGAACTCGAGGACAGGCGTGCAGCAGCTGAAGAGAATCTTGATGAAGAACTTGCTGACGAGCCTGCTATAGTTATTACTACAGCATCACGAGATCGTGCTTCCAAGAACTCCCGCGTGAGCTCAGTAAGTCATTTTCTCAATGAAAATGCAGTAGTGACTCACTGATAACACAGAAATTGAAAGCGAGGGTGCGGAAACGAGCAAAAAGCGGCTATGCTGACCTGAAATATGATGCCGCATTTATTGTTAATGCAATGTCGGATGACGAGGAGATGCAAACCAGAGATGGAGAGGCGAAAAAATACATCAGTCGTGCACCTGATTGGAGAAGTGATGAGGTGAGATTTCATTCATTTACTGATAAACTTCACGCACTCACGAAAATTTCCAGCTCACCAGACTATACAACAAAATAGATGCTATTCCTGATCCCAACCCAGATGCAGCTGCGAAAAGTCGGCAGCGACTCCGTGGTGATATTGTTCTGAATGCTGTTCCACCAAAGGCAAAGGTAGTTTCAACAAGAGTTCGTCAATGGATGGTGAAGCCTGAGCTCCTCGATGCTAATGAGGACTGGATGATATCAGGCCGGGTGGGGCCTAATGGAAAGGCATGGGGTGATGAAGAGGATCCTATTGATGATACGAAGGGAAAGAAGAGGAAAGTCGAGGCCAATGTGCTCGCTGAAGAAAAGGTGTTCAAAAAGAGTCGGAATGTGAAGGGAAAACAGGTCGTACTGAAGGAGAAGCTCAATAACGTGCTTGGAGGTTGCAATGCAGATGAGCTGTTTGATGAGTGAAGCCGATACTTCTTGATCGCATAGATACTAGAAACACACCTGTAGAGTTCGCATTTTCAATCAATTTTCTTGTTCGAGCTCATTCAACCAGTCTTCCTTGGCCTCTAAACCACTCTGGCATGCGAATTTCAAGATGCATGAATATAAAATTAGTAAATTGAAGCACGCACTCGGTCAAACGAATGGACAATCCACAGGGTGGTGTCTAACGAGGCGTTCAATAAAACTGGGACAATGGCAACGGCAGAAGCCAACTGCGTGGTTGAGATAACTTCTTTCTCGTGGAAACGGTTTGCATAAGCAGTGTAAACACCCAAATCTGTAGCGCTGCGGTAGAATTTTTGAATGTCGCAGACAAGCTCCAAATGAAACCAACGACTCACTACAGGGCCCAAGGACTCATTGAAATAGCATCATCATGCACCATTCTCTCAACTATGGTGCACATTACTGATGACTTTCCTGGAAGGCTGAGCTCGAAGTGATACAACAGACGACAAGGGATGCGGGAACCATCTATGTCAGCACATGCAAACCGATCGCTTTGGGTTCGTGTTGCAGTTGCACAGCCGTACCGAATACCATCCTTGATTATGAAGGGAAATGACTTGGCTGAATGTCGTGAGAGAAGAGGGACAGCACCACGCTCAGTGCTACATTCATCGACAATCTGGAGGCCAGTCCATGTTTTGCAAGCATACTGAAGAAGCAAACTGTAGATGTCGGGATGAGCAAGCTTCCTGAGGTCGCAAGGTTTCTTGATGCGTTGTGGAGTCAAGATACTTCCGTCTCATATGCATGTATGATGAGCCCGAGTTTCAATAGCAAAGTGAAATATATGATCGTACCTGCGCCAAATCCTGATATTTGCGTCTGAAGTGTGCCTCTATCAGCACCTTTTTGCACAACAGCACTTCGGATCAATTCTTTCTCATCATCATCAGCATTCTCAGGCAGACGAGCGGACTGCAACAGATATTCAGACAGTACGAGAGAAACAGTCATGTGTAGAAACTTACGAGGTCATAAAAAAGCTGTTTTTCTGTCCATTTTCGAAGCAGGGATAACTCCATTTCACCATCCGCGTGTCCATTGAGGTTAACTTTCTGTTGGTCACCATTGCAGCGCTCAAATGCAAATAGCCACCAGCCATAGGTGGGTCCAAAGTTCTCGAAGATCGTTTGATAATGCATCAACATGTGATGATTGATGAGCATGTGAACGCCGAGCTTTTGTAAACCTTGACAGTACCATTGAAGATAATGCTGCCCGCGCTTAACCTCGTCCATAGATATAGCTTTGCTGGCGAGAATTCTCTCGGCAACAGAGAGATAAAGCACCAGGTTGTAGATTTCTCGAAGGTTTCGGCGGAATGTTGGACGTGATTTGCAGTTTGGAGGAATGGGAGGGGGTATGGTCTTGATTTTGTCGTTTTCGTCGCGCCAACACACCCAGAGGATGGTGGTCTGGATATTAGTAAGTCTGCGCCACTGGTCAGCTTTTTGGAGCAAATGATTCTCGCCCATCTGTCCAATGGTGATTTACTGTTCAAATAGTGAATGAATTAATATACTTACATTGTTAGGAAGACGTCCAATCCCTGATGGCCAAATGATACCATTGATGGTGTCTTGAAACACTCGCCAGCCAGCGGCACCTAAGAGATAACCAGCAACAATAACATCGGAGTGAAAACTATGCTCAATCCCTTGTAATTGCATAGTCAGCAATGACCTTGATCGAGAGGAATGATACTAGTACCGTAAAAATTGTGCATAAAGTCTACAACAGATCGTTGTACTGGTGTCCAGCCAGGGAGTTCGTTGAGGCAGGAGTATCGAACTCCTGTGGCATCAAGGATACGTGTCCTAGCTGCTTGAGAGCGAGCCATCTTTGACGAGTTTGCATTGCGAAGCTGGGTAAAATCATCGCGAAGCTCAAAATCTGAAAGAGACAGGTTAGTAACGAGAATGCAATAAGATACAGAGTACACGCTGTTGATGTCATAGGCAGTTTCCGTCTGCAGATCTTCGAGCTTGGTGAGGCAAATATTACAGGGATGTATCTTGTGCGAGTGCCCAGCAAATCCAGCAGTCTTGCGGCATCCTGGTATATCATTTGCAAGTATTTCCAATGCTCCGTGGACCTTTGGAAGTTTTGGTGGTAGATCTCGATTAAAATACTCCATAACTACACCTAGAAGAGACGAAAGTCAAGTAGCGCAATCTCATAGAAGTCACTCACCCGCATATATTGTCTTAAGGTCTGCAATTAGCGGCTCCAGAGCATGATTCAATTGTTCGAGACTTGGTTCCTTTGGTCCAGGTATGACCGTGGCAAGGTGAATGTTCTGCTGGAGGAAGCGAGCTGATTGATGGAGGTTATTGAATGAAATATAGACACCACCAGCAGAGTGGGGTCTGTTGTCAGTGATTCCGAACCTAGTATAATGTTTGCGAGTCAGTAACGACAATTGGAACCAAAGGGCACATTATATGCGTCACCAGTCGACGTTGAGTGTCATGCTGAGTCCTACTTCACAATCGAGTAAGTTTTTCCGTGACCCAGGAGACTTGTCAACATCTTGAACATGCCCTTGTTCATTAACAACGCGCTTGAGCCCAATAGGGAGAGCACCCCATAACCGGCCGTCATGTAAGTCTGTCATCAGTATAGAGCTGCTAATCGGGGGACGGCGGGAATCTCCAGAAGTATCACGAAGGCTCCCAACGAAGTCTGGACGCTGAAGAAACCTCTGAATGGCCTTGATTATTTAACAGTTTACGTCGACGTACATGCACGGTGTATACACGTGTACTGACGCGAGTTAACAAGTACACTGTGTTAGCGTGCTTGGTGGTTAAAGCTGAAGAGGTGACGCTCTGAGCCTTACAACTTCACACTTGTGTTTGGGCGTCCCCAGTTACCGTGGTCTAATCTCCTCCGTCTGTTCGGGCAGTCTGTCAAACAGATACTGTGACAGTTTTGTACCTTGACGACGTGAGTAACCTCACGTGGTTCCTGGGGGTTCCGAAGTTTTAAGTCAGAGCCGTCTGTTAACCAGCCGTATGTGCGTCTCTGTTTCACGCACGACGTGAGCTGTGTTGTAGTTTGTGTTTGAGACGATGCCACGACCGTAGTTGAGGGCGCTAACGGCTCAGAGACCGACGATAACGACTATGTCCCCAAAGAGTCAGATGAGGCAGAGAGCTTGTCGGACTCGGTCTCTTAAAATTGGAGCTAAAACGCCTGATGCTGGGACGACGACTGCTGCTGCTGAAAGGTAGACGACTTAGTCTACCGTAATCGGGTGAGCTTAGGCTTTGCCTAAAGTGGGGACCGCTACTACTAGTGGNCGTTGGAGTGGTCGTAGGTTGACGACTAAGGCTTGATGTTGGTCGGGGGGGTGTGTAGTATCTCGAGGGTTGACGGGTGGCTCTCTGTGGTCGACACGCTGATCGGATGGACGTACGGCAAAAACGGTTGTATAAGCTTCGAGCGGGATAACAACCACGACTTTCCGTTGAATTACCTCTTGAGTTTTATTAGCGTGATACACCACGTGAAGGCTGGGTAGGATCTGGTCGTTCTTGTTAATAATGACGGTTTGCTGCGAATCCTGAGCTTTAGCTGCTGATATAGCTTACCGCCGGGTATACATTACAAACGATGTTCAAGATGAGAATGCTGTGATAGTTTTTACGCTGGAGTGGCTTAACGTGTGTCGGCGTCACATTCCCTTAAAAGATGTCCCTTTTTGCTCCGAAGGTCCTGCTGTAGCTATTGTTAGCTCTGTACCTGTGTCTAGTCATGTACTTCGCCTACGGTCGTTTTTAAGTCGGAATAAGGAGGGAGC
>JRHT02000008.1:10883-26805 GCA_011800875.2 Suillus brevipes Sb2
GTTATGAGTGCCGTGCTTTTCAACACCACGCTTATCAACTCACGGTAACACTCTCGAGTAAAACGTACCGTCACGCTTGAAATCATGTTAGTGTCTGCCATGATATTCGACAATGAGCACTCACCATGTAGATACCATTCGTGCCCAGGCACGTTAAATGCATCGGAAATAAGACGATGGTCTCGCTCCAAGTTTTCAGGGTAGTGTCAAGAATCAGATGAAGAATGAACGGAAATTCTATTTTCGCGTGTAATGAGTTAGGGGGTTGTGAACATATGCCATGCGGTTTCATACAAGCGCTCTTCAACGTCCACGTTCTCGAGTAAAACGTACATAACAGAGTCATGCGTGTGGTCGCATCAGTGCAGTTTCGCATGATATTCGACAATGAGCGCTCACCACGTATGCACCGTTGATGACTTGATAGGCTGAACATGAACATCCCATCAGACACGATCATGCGTTACAACGTTGCAGGGTAGTAGGACTTGGACGCGAGAGTTTTTCTTTTTGTGGAAGATGATTCCACGTTTAATGTGGTCCATGAACACGGGTTGTGTATGTCAACGAAGCACTTTTTAGCGCTCTCTAGTAAAATTAACTTTAAAAATGTACATGCTGCTCCATCATGCGTGGGATCGCGTCAACGCAATCTAGAATATTTGATATTCAACCATAATTAATGAGTACTCACCATGTGACTGGGTCAGACGATAACTTGAGAGTGCAGTGTCGTGTCCAACTTGAAGGTGAGGCTATGTGTGATGAGGTGGTGAACACTGCGGCATGCCGTGATCTCCATGGTTCGATAATCGACGTTTCAACATCTCATCGCTCAGCAACGGCCCTTTAAAGGATTGCGTGTCGCTCTCGCACCTAGGCATATGAAGAGTGAAGAGAAATATATCGGTACAGAAATAATAGTATGCACCGACATACCTTCAAGTCAATAATTGAGCTGAGCTGAACATTTTTCTGGATCTGAGCTGACCCCTTGTGACATTCAAGTATGTGACTTGAAGCTTGAACGGAGGATGTTTTGCGTAGGAAACGTTAGATTGGCATATGTGTCGATTCTATACTAGTAAGACGAAGGGTGCATGGTGGAAGGAAATTATAGAACGCATCCGTTCTTCCTTCCCGCGATGGGCAATACACTCTCCCTCTTCCGCCTAGCACTAAACGAATTCCTCGACAACCTCCACACCTTTCAAACTCTCCAAGCACGCATCCAGCGCTCTCCAGGGCTCCCACTCCCAAACCCCAGCCGTTCATTCTGGACCTACCCACCCTCCCCCATCGCCACTCACGTTTCCCAGCTCCCGACGCATGCCGACTTTATCGTCATTGGCTCGGGTATCACTGGGACGTCGGTTGTGAGGAGGCTTTTGGATTGTGCGAGTGCTGATGGACATGATATTAGAGTTGTCATGTTGGAAGCGAGAGATGCGTGTTCTGGGGCAACTGGGAGGTAAGTCTCATATCGACTCCTTCGTAAGACAATGGACTGACATCCTCGGTAGAAACGGTGGACATATCTCACCGCCCTTATATCATGACTACACCTCGCTCAAGCGTGATTACGGACGAGCTGTCGCCCAAAAGATGATTAAATTGAGATTGGCGCATCTCGAGGAGCTACGAAGCGTTGCAGAACAAGAAGGCATTCTTGCAGAATCTCAGTGGCGGGAGGTAGAATCTGTAGATGTGTTTTATAACTCGGACATGTTCGAGAAGGCGAAGAAAAAAGTCCAAACATATAAAGCAGACCTTCCCTTCGATGCTGAGCACCATGAGGTTTACGAAGCAAAAGACGGCGATCCAGGTACGCTTTACGACTCGGGCATAGAAGATAAACGCATGCTTCGGGTTAGACAATGACCGCCTAGCATCTGACACGCTGGATTAGCAAAACTTCCAGCGCAGGCGCAACCCAACCAAACCAGGAGCCGTGACAAGAAGGCACCTTACTAAAAGTCCTTGACTCTATACCGACAATACACCGACCAGTAAATAACCTAACCACAACGCAGAAGCCAAGCAAACTGACCTAACTCACGAACCTACCCAAACTGGAGCACCAACACTGGACCACACACCTCCAACGGTCACATCCTAACAGCCCTCAAGCCCAAACTAACACCAAGAACACCCCCCGACCAACTATTACAAAACCGCACAATAGCATCCACAAAACCAACGGTTCAGCATCAACACTCCTCGAAAAGCTCCACGGTAAAATAAGACCCTATTGAAAGAGCGAACTGACGCCAGCCAAACTGCAATGGGAGACTCACTCAACCTCACCGCGATAAAGTCCAACGCAACCTCCCAGAAACACTCCTACATATTCAACACAAGACCAAGCCGCAACGATTACCTCAAACAACGGAGATACACAACGACGAACATGAGCTAATGGCGATCCACGCAGCGCGGGACATATCCGGCAAAACATGGCCATCGAGCGATACGAAGCGATTGGAAATCGACGAGAGACAAGGATACCACGTATAGTAAACGTATCAGAGCGCATCCTGTGGAAATGCCTACACGGCGCCTACAAAATAGGTGAGTTTTGGGATAAGAACCCGAATTAGGAACAGAGAGGAAAGAGTGGCCTATGGACGGCGCACTAGAAACAAAGGAACACATTCTCATAGGCAATGTGAAGCAGTATTTTGGGCATCACGCACAATATGGAAACCTTGGGTCAGCCGCAAGACGCGTGTGGTGCAAAAGGAAGGAGCGAGCCGGCCGTAGAAATCCGTTGTCGGAAAAATCAGAAGGAGCAACCGAGCGAACCGAGACCATGTGTTACAGTAACATGCCGCCGGGAGAATCGATTGCACCGGGGTATCTCGGGACTCTGAGGCCATCGTGCCATGCATGGTCGTAGAGCCAAGGCGCTTAGCGCGGATGCTCTTCGGACACGAAGCCGAGGATTCGTAGAGCCTCGGATATTATGAGAGTTGACTCAGAAGAGCCTGGAAGAACGCAAAGGCGCAGAATCCACTGGACGCATGGAACCATCAGCATGCATATGTCCGTGTAACAAACTTGTGTGAGTCGACAAACAATTCGGACATGTATTAATGACTAGACTCATCCCATCTAAATATACCATAACGTCCACGCCCGACGCCACACGTCATATAGAAATGAATATCAGTTCACGACTCAAGTCCCTTACTTGAAGTCAACATGACAGTGTCACATTACATAACAGATCTATCACATCAAAGCAGATTCTCAACATTAAGGTGCACACCTGAATCCCAACGGAGAGCACTTCGAAGATTATTGTCTGCTGAGAAGTGCCAGCCCTGGCATGGGGAGAGAATCATGTTTCGGATATGAAGGTGCAAGCCTTCAGAATGAACCACCCTGTAGGATAGAAATTAGAAGCTCAACTTGAAGAAGTGTAGGCATAACCCAGTCGCGGCACCGAAAGTGGCACCCAAAAGAGATGGACGAGCCCAGAGGCATTGTTATTGCATCCTGAGAATCAGACCACTTAACTACAAGATATAGAACCGAGAGAAAATCAAACTGAAAAACCGGATTGACAGTCGGAATATGAGATCTGAAACAGAGGAAGATGCACACCATCAATCACGACTCGGAAGAGATTCAATCTTGGGCTACTGATCATTAAGTTCATGAAACCTCAAAAAAGATGCCAGTGATATGTGAAAAACGTATAGCAGTGCTATACAAAATTGATGATATGACGGGACACCCAATTGGACAACGCTCCATCAAATCACTGTTATGCGAATCCGCTGACCTGACGGAAAAGCTATGAATCACGAACACTGTGTAACGAGTTCACATGTTAGAGTATCGGTCATAGAAGAACTGCCTCTGGGATCTCTATTAGAACATTACCTGTTGGAATTCCCGCTACGGCAGTAGTGGGTTTTGTATGTGTCATCGACCAAAAAACCACATCGACCAAATTTTTGGGTGAAAAATGATCCTGCGAACAAAACACTAATTTAAGACTGGAGAGCATGTGAGGCCGTTTCTTGGTCTCGTCTCTGCGTCTACCGGTCTTCCTTCGATTAGTCGTCGATTACTATGTCTTCTGTTTGTCACAAAGTCCTGGGATCTTTTGCTGATGTTCCTGCTGTTATCCGCATCAATGATGCGAGTCCTGATTTCACTGTGTCATTGTCTTTTGACTCTTTTTTGCACAGTTGCAATGTGCCGCGTTCCATCTTTGTTCACTGTCACAGTGACCAAAAACGGAACACGGCACTCGACTCCACGGTGGAGTCGAGTTCTGGTCCAGTGCGCGTTCCTACTGTCGACGGCTGGTATAATTCTTGGCAGACTTTTCGCTCGGTCTATCTGAATGGATGCGACGTCGAGCTTGGTCGTGATTGGCTCGCATTTGTCAATGCGAAGTTCGATTGCTCTCAATTTCTTCGGCCGCTTCTAGGTCTCTCCATTTCTTCTGTTAACTTTATCACAAAGTCCTGAGATGTTCTGCTGATATTCCTGCTGTTATCCACATCAATGATGCGAGTTCTGATTCCACCGTGTCGTTGTATTTTCTGCACAGTTGCAATGTGCCTCGTTCGGTTTTCGGTCACAATGGGGTGGCTGTGGAGTCGAGTTCTGGTCCAGTGCGTGTTTCTACTGTCAACGGCTGGTATAATTTGGCAGACCTTTCGCTCGGTCCATCTGAATGGATGCGACATCCGAGTAGAACTTGGTCGTGATTGGCTCGCATTCGTCAATTTGAAGTTCAATGGCTATCAATTTCTTCAGCCTTTGGAGATGGATCTCGCGCAGCTTGGCGCCGGTCATACTTGGAATTTTCATTGTGGAGGTACATGTGTCTGATCAAATCATTTTCACATGGTTGAATGATTGATTATAGACGATATCTCCACTTCCTACGCAAGCCGAATCATGTTTAGCTACCCAAGCGGGTTCAGCGTCTATGCATTGGGTGGTTTTTAGGTATCTTCTAATCTGTCAATGGAAGATTTATGACAAGCCGTGTCTCAACACGTCGGTACTGGATCATGAGTTAATCCGTATGATATTGTATTAGTATCAGTAACACTTGCAATCAATTCTCTTTAAAAGCGACCGTAGCGGGCTCTGCCGCGAGCGGCCTTTCGCGTTATTGTCAAAACGTTGGAGTATTATGACGCATTTATGCATGTGCCATTCGTTATAAACGCATCGCCACCCTCACATGACCCTTAACGCAGCTGAAACATGGTGGCAGCGACGTTATATTGTAGTTATAAGGTGGTAGTGCCATTATATGTACCTCGCTACAGTAGCAAATGTATATATGTGCAATAAAAAACCTACCCTGCCGAGTCTCTAGCAACCAGATTCTGGCATGTTCGTCCGCTATTCCGGTGTCAGATCAATAGGGTCATCCACTAGTATGTGGGAAGAGCGACAATTGATGGAAGAAGGCGGAGGAATGGCTTCGGAAAAGCTACTGTGTGTTGTAGCCGGCGGAAGTGGGAATCTAGAGCGGGAGGTCGAGCGAGAGCTCTGACCGAATTTAACTGAACGGACAGGAATGTGAACGCTGCGTGAAAGTCTACGGGAAGACATACTCTGAGCAGGCCATGCCGTGGGAGGCATCGCATTGGACTGCTTGCGAGGGTTGACGACATCTGCTAGCGTGGCAGACGCAACGATGGACTAGGAACATGATTACTAGAAGCCGGCGTGGAAGCATGACATGTCGCCGAACGAAAGGCATGGAAACGGTATTCGAACCTGAACCATAGGAGGTGCTGCTATTTGACTGAGAAATAGGCTGTGGCACTGACTCTGGAGCAAATACGAGGGGACTTAAGGGTTGACGACGATGAATAGTGGCAAAATCAGACACGTATGCCTGTCAGACAATGCCAGACCAGTGTGCTAGAAATACGATGCCGCTAGGAGGTTGTGAGCGATAGTCAGAAGAATGAAATATTTAAACTGACTGTAAAAAGAGAGCGGCCTTGAATATCCCATGGAAAATTGACATGCGATCGAAAATCAGACATCCCAGACTAGTTGTTGCCTTGAAATCGTCGCCGACTCGCCATGTCATGGGACTCATGGCACTCAGAAACAAGGTGAGGGGGGGCCCTTGAACCAGTACCACCACCAGCGGTCGGTTTTCCCACGCATTTTCGCGGGCAAGGCTGAGCAACTATAGGCTCACAGTACAACAACTGGCCCTTCCCTCTCCTCCTACAACAATAAAACCAATTTAAAAACAATCTTAAATGACACCAACCACTGACCATGTGAAATACGAAAGGAAACGAGAAACGAGCACCGTCTATACCCACCCACCCTAGAATCAAGTCACTCAAGCACCCGAACACGACCCACTCACAATCGCAACTACACCACACACTAAAGCAATATAAAGACCCCCATGAAGAAATAAGATACGCCCGACGTAAACAAAAACATTGAACTGACCTCACCACACGTTTCCGCCGTCGCTAACCACCCCATTATGAACACCTTAATACATTCACAGGTCAATCACGATACACCATGCCCTACTATCTTACCGAAATGACCCCGGCCACGATCCATCCCCGAACACACTTGCCGAAGCCCAGCAAGTATCTGCGCTCAAACTCTGGGTATAAAAACCCCTAACAAACTCCTCTATTCCCCGTCCACCCAGCAATGAAAGATAAGGAACCTACCTCGCTCAAGGTCATCGCTCAGTCCACCCGACCATACCCAAGTACTCCGCGTGCCCCCCCTCAGACCCCCCGCGCAGGACCACGTTACTTCCCGCAGAACGTCTTGACTGAAGACGAGAACATGGACCAGTCCTCGAGCTTCACCCCTGACCCTGCCTCCCCCACCTCGCCCCCCAATACCCCCACCCCCACCCCCCGCGAAATCGTAGGGCCCACCCCGCCAACCAACCTCCTCACCATGCAGGAGTTCAAAGTCACCACGTCCAAACCCCCCCCAGCTAGTAACGACACCCTGAGCACCCAGAGCGACCTATCCAACTCTATCCACGCCCCAGGCAACCCCATGGTGGACCAACCCATGGAAGCGTCATCCACCCCTCCCGCTGCGCGCACACACACCGCCGAGGAAGATGCTATCCTTGCGCACCTCGCGCTCGCCGAAGCGAACAGATCAGTCCTAAGCCAAAACGGCGTGAATTACCGGGCCACCCTTCCCCAATTCACCCCTACGCCAATTGGCGGCTTCCCCAAAGTGCACATGGCCCACTCGGCCCAGATATTTGACCACCTTGACAACAAAGTACTGTTAAGTTGGTTCCAGGTGAACCACCCTAAGTTCATGGTCAGAGTCTTCGACCAATCAGGAAAAGACGTCGCTGAGAAACCCGCAATCATCGCGGAAAGACTACGCGCTAGCATAGCAGTAATTGCTGACTTCGTGCATCAAGAAACCCCTCCCATCCGAGTCTCTCCCCCTCAACCACAGGGCGGTAGAGGAGCAAACGCTTTCCCCGTGGGATTCTTGGTACACCAGGTCCCCGAGGAGACAAAGAACCTCATACTCAGCCAGCGCATATGGTCGTCGACAGATATTACCTTCGAAGCACTTCCCTTCGGCTGCTCCAACCCCCCAGAACTCCTCTTCTGCCTCTCCGGTTTCACAACATCAGACACAGACATCGTCAGAAAAGCCGTCGTGGACGTCTGGTCCCATGACGACAACAGGAATCACATTGAGGACACCCTCTCAATGTGCGGGTTCCCAGACGACGAGCTCGTATACAAAGCAACGCGCGACTTCATTAGCTCCACCCGAGTAGAACTACTCGACTTCAAGATTACCGGAGGTCTATCTGCACCACGCTTCAACATCTTTGCGTCCAGCCCCACTAACGACGCAAAAACCTGGACAGACCTAAGAGGATTCCTTAACATCTTAGAATACCCAACTGGACTTGAAGGTTGCGGGATCGCTGCTGCCCTATCCCCTTGCCAACTATGCCACTCGCTCGCGCACCCCCGCGGCCTTTGCCCATTCCCACAAGTCCCACTTTGGAACGGCCCCAAACTGACCACAAGGACCACCGGCAACTCGTCTCGTCAATCGGGGAGATCCAGGGGCGGCAGACCAAGCCGTAGCAACTAGACGTTACCATATCTCATACCTCATCCTGCACTACCAGTATATACGAATGTACAGACAACCACCCATGCCCCACCTATTCAGCCCCCCTCAGCCTTTTACCACTACTATCCCCTATACGTACCTGTACCAACCGTATCAACCACCCTCGTGAATATAACCAGTCGTTACCATACATACACCAACCGGTCCCCAAGATGATACTGCCTCAAGACTCCAACACAAGCCCGGCACTAATGTGACGCGAGTCCTTGAAAAGCGAAAATGGTCTGCTGAGAAACATACCATTCAAACCCACTGACCCCCGCCCAAATATACTGACTACGCAAGTGGGACAGGAAAGCTAGGGTCATCTCAAAAACAGCATGGTGCACACCAGACCACGGAAACCTATTTAGGTTTGAACGAGCCGTGCCGAGAGGCTTAAGTTTTCATTAGTAGCTCTTAACAGTGTCCTGGGCATTGTTATCCGTCAAAATGCTAACATAGTTCACTGATAGTTGGCCAGGATATGCTGACTCTAAGCTACATACACGATCGTACGATAGCTTTAGTATAACGATCACTTCAAACCCACTTGCCACACACCCCCCCCTGCCCGGTCCCTCGAATGGTTTTGGTTACTGCCCCCCCGGTCGCGGAGGAGGGCATCCTCACACCGCTGGGAGGCCCTCTGATGACCGACCTGGGGGATCTGCAAGTGGAAACGCCCCACCAGGGCAAAACTCCAGTCAGCCTCAAACACTGAATAGAGATATTACCTACGCACCGCGTAATCACTACCGTGAACACGTCTACACCCAAACACAGACAACCAGACCCACCCAGCCACACATGAACCCAAATGCCCCAACCACCCACCCCCGGGGAACAGATAACAGAAACCAACCTAGCAAGACGAACCTCAACTCAACCGCCCATAACCCAACACAACAACAACACCAACTCACCTCAAATAAGCACACACCCCACCCAACTAAACTCTAGACACCCCACCCAGACGCCCCACACTCAGATCAACCTGCGAGACCAACCGCTGAATCAGCCCCAGCCCGCAAATGAAATAAGACGAACCCACATACCTCCCCGCCAAAACCACAACAACCATAACGCACCCACCCTGCCCAGACAGAACGATCCTGACTCCCACAATGCCGCCACAAACGACAATCCCACCCCCCCCCAGGAAAACCCCATCCCCACCGACCAAACGGCCCTTCACGGCCCAGAAATGGACCGGAACCCTGACGACAAAAAGACGAGAGCAAATATTAAAATAGCATCCCTAAATATAAAAGGGCGCGCCTCACCTGAACTCGGTCCTAGCGCAATATCAAAATGGGCTGCAATAAATAGAATGATGAGAGACAACAAAATAGGAATATTATGTGTCCAGGAGACCCACCTATGCCCGGAACATCTAACACAAATTGAGAACCTATACTCCCGCCGGTTAAAGGTACTGAACTCGAGTGATACAAACCGCCCTGGAAACTCAGCGGGGATCGCTTTTATAATGAATAAAGAAATCATAGACACCTCAGACGCGCAGATCAAGATAATAGTACCAGGACGAGCAGCAACACTCTCTGTAAAATGGCACAACAATAAGACAATTACAATTTTAAACATATACGCACCAAACAATGCCAACGACCATAAGTCCTTCTGGGAAAGAATAAGCGACAACTGGACTAACTCAAACGTTAATACACTAGACTTTATGATGGGAGATTTCAACCTCACCGAGGATCCAATTGACCGTGCACCAGCTAGACGGGATAACGAGGAGGCAATTGACGCCCTGAGAGAACTAAGAACCACACTGAAAGTACAGGACCTTTGGAGAATCACGCACCCAAACCGACGATGCTTCACATTTAGCAGCAACCACCAGACGCTGTCCAGACTGGACCGAATATACCCGTCAGAAGAACACACACATAGCCTCCTAGACTGGGAGTCAACTATTTGCCAGGTACCCACCGACCACCAAATGGTGTCCGTAAGATTCGCCCCCCCGGGCGTACCCCACATCGGCAAAGGCAGATGGACATGGCCAACCAGCTTAATCGCCGACGACGTCCTCATAAACAAAATCATCGAAGTGGGAATGAAAACCCAACGCACCTTAGAGACCCAACCAAACCGCACTGAAGAAGCCAACCCTCAAACGATCTGGCTCTCCTTCAAAACAAACATGAACCAAATAGCGAAAGACGTAGCTAAAACTCACCTACACAAGATAAATCAGAGAATCCGCTCACTCACAAAAGACCTCCGCAAACTAGCTAACACAGCGGAGATCAATGTATCTGAAAACATGCGATTAAATGAGATACTGATAGAAAAAGAAATAAGTCACCTACAAAAGAAAAGCTTCAAGAAATCCTCATTAAGAGCACAAGCGAAATGGGCCACCCACGGGGAAACCATCAGCAAGTATTGGTCGAGAATAAACTGCCAAAAGTCACCTAGAGACATAATCCATCGCCTCAACATCCCCGACACTGAAAGATACACCACAAAGTCAGAGGAAATGGCCGAGATCGCAAAAACATACCATGAAAAAATCCAAACAGCGGATAACGAACTACAACCAGAAAACGTCAAAGAAGCAGCAAGAAAACATATATTAACAGAAATTCCAAATGAACAAAAACTAGATGTCCCACCTGATTACATGGAGACAATGCTCCGCGAAGAACACATCCTCGAAGCCCTCACATCCTCAAAATCTGGCAGTGCGGCCGGCATAGATGGAATACCCTATGATATATGGAAAACGTTACATCAAAAGCACCTCGAAGCAACAAAGAAAGACAAACCGAGTTTCGACATCATCAAGGTCCTTACCCACGTAATAAACGATATCCAGTCAAATGGCATATCCGATGGATCCGCCTTCACTGTAGGCTGGATGTGCCCGCTATATAAAAAGAAAGAACGATCTAAAATAGAAAACTATCGCCCCATCACCCTATTGAACACGGACTACAAAGTACTCACCAAAGCACTAGCCATACAAATAGCACGGGTAATACATAAACTGATACACTCCAATCAAAGCGGCTTTATACCAAAACGCTCGATTTTTGACCCTATAAGGTTGGCACAAACGATGACGGCGTATGCAGATCTGATGGAAGAAAACGGCGCGATCATCGCACTAGATCAAGAAAAAGCGTATGATAGAATCCAACATACGTACCTATATGAAACCCTGGAAGCCTTCAAGCTCCCCAAAATGTTCATAGACACAGTCAAAAGTCTATACAAATCAGCCCACACCCACGTCGCAATAAACGGGTTCCTTAGCTCACCATTCAAAGTCACCCGAGAAGTCCGACAGGGAGACCCGCTATCCTGCCTACTTTTCGACCTGGCAATCGAACCATTAGCCTGCAAACTACGCAACTCGATAAAGATAAAAGGTTACCTGATCCCGGGCATCATAGACAGAGTTAAAGTAAACATGTACGCAGACGATACCACCGTATACCTCTCGAAAGAGGATAAGTACTCAGACCTGAAAGAAATCCTCGACGACTGGTGCACAGCGTCAGGCGCAAAATTTAACATGGAAAAGACAGAAGTCTTACCGATAGGGACGAAGACGCACCGAGAACAGGTGGTCCTACAGCGCAAACTAAACGAACTGGATGAACCATGGCCCGAATCAGTACGCATCGCAAAAGATGGAAATCCAATACGCACCCTAGGTGCCTGGGTCGGGAACGAAGTAGAACAGGCAACATCGTGGGAGCCAGTCCTCCAGAAAATCGATAAACACCTGAAAAGATGGAGTCTATGCCATCCATCCCTGGATGGCAAAAGACTGATAATACAAATGCTGATAGGCGGAATGACGCAGTTCCTAACCAAAGCACAGGGCATGCCAAAATCAATCGAAGCGGTGATAACAAAGAAAATCTGAACCTTCATATGGGAAAGTAAAAGAACCCCGCCCATAAGTCTAGCCCGTCTAGAGCGACCGATCATAGAAGGAGGCCTAGGCCTACTGAACATCAATACGAGGAACAAGGCGATCGAAATTACCTGGGTTAAAGCCTTCATGGACATGTCCCCAACCAGGCCAACATGGGCATTCGTCGCAGACGCCATCGTAAACACCCTGAAACCTAACGGGATAAGAAACCAAGAAGACATCACCACCTTTCTTACCTCCTGGGATCCCCCGACCCAAGGCAAACGCGCCAGCCGTCTACCACAACTAATGAGGAATATGCTGAAGTCAGTACGCAAACATAATGTTAGCTTCGCACCAATCAAACTATCGGAACACCTAAAAAACCAGATGCCAGCATGGTGCCACCTTGGCGCGCCTCCCAACACATACCATAAGACAAAAGATAACTGCCTAAAAGACATACACCAAGTAACATCAGTAAAAGATCTAAGAAACGCAGCCAGAAAACTCACCAACCTTGACACCCACACAGCGAAGGCGACATGCCTATGTGCCGACTGCATCAAGAACCGCCTGGCAGGGTGCAAAAACCCAGATAAGTGCGCACGAGCTGCAAAAAGGATATTAGACAATCTAACCCCACTCTTCAACCCAAATACATCCCCCAAGAAGGACGATCTAACACTAACGCACCGGAGAATCGAAAAGAACAGGAGAGTGAGATCACAACAAAATGGTGAGATCATTTTCGACCCATCCGTCACTGCAAAATCCAACATATCCGAATGTTTCCGTATCTTCGTGTCCCCCGAACGACTCGTGCAAATACCCGCGTACAGACTCCGCGTCCCAGGAGCGGGAAGAGGAGAGGAAACCGAACCAATAACCGTGTATACCGATGGCTCCTGCAGAAACAATGGCAAGTATAAC
The DNA here is from genome assembly GCA_011800875.2 of Suillus brevipes Sb2. Lineage (NCBI taxonomy): Eukaryota > Fungi > Basidiomycota > Agaricomycetes > Boletales > Suillaceae > Suillus > Suillus brevipes. Next base: position 23,866 of record JRHT02000008.1, read on the forward strand.
GCCGCCTGCGGCGGCGGGATATGGATTAGTGAGAACCACCCCGCAAACAAAGCAATTAGAGTACCTGGAATGAAACAGTCGAACCAAATCGGAGAACTGGCAGCCGTGCTAGTCGCCCTACAATCCATAAACCCCCTAACCCCGATAAGAATCATAACAGACTCAATGTACGTGATAAAAGGCATCACAACTCACCTAAAAGAGTGGGAAGACTCAGGATGGATAGGAATAGACAATGCTGAAATATTTAAGGCCATCGCATATCATCTGAGACGTCGCCCGACCCCAACCACCTTCAAATGGGTAAAGGGACATCAGGGCAACATAGGCAATGAAAGGGCTGACCAGCTCGCACTCACCGGCGCTCTAAGACAAGAACCAGACGAACTCAACACATACGTACCAAGAAACTTCGATCTACAAGGAACAAAACTGTCAGCGATCACGCAAAAACTAGCATACCAATCAATCGCGAACTCACCTAACCCACCATACAAAAAGGCAACCCTGAGCCTACTAGACCTCACCAGGTACGCAGTTGAATCACTAACCTCCTCCCTCGAAACGGATGGAGCCATCTGGAAAGGATGCCGACACAAAGACCTTACAAAGAAAATTCAAATGTTCCTATATAAGACGTTAAACAACGCCTATCGGATCGGCGACTTCTGGTCCAAAATACCCACCTATGAACACAGAGCAACATGCCAAATGTGCCAAGGAGAAACGGACTCCATGGAACATATCCTTATAGACTGCAGAGACCCGGTAAGGAAAACGATATGGGAATTAGCCAAGAAACTATGGCCAGACAAACACGGACCTTGGCCGACCCCACACATAGGCCTTGTACTAGGCTGTGGTGTCATCGCCCTCCCACAACGACCAAACAATGACAACGCGGACAACACAAATAACAACAAATCCCGAACAGGAGCTTCGCGCCTTCTGAGAATTTTAATCTCGGAATCAGCACACTGAATAAGGACCATGAGATGCGACAGGATGATAAACGGAACCACGCACTCGGAACGAACCACCACGACCCGATGGTATAACGCCATCAATAAGAGACTGCATCTCGATCGAGCGATCGCAAGCAAAGAAAGGAGGAACACGAGAACGGCAATGACCGTGAAGAACACGTGGTCGGACGTCATCGACATTAACACACCTTACCCCCAGGACAACTGGATAACGAACTTAGAGGTTTTAGTGGGTATCGGTCTACCTAGGCCCTCGCAGACCATGGTAACCAGGTAGGATTAGAGTCCCACACTACTCCAGCAACCGGAGTGTGCTTAAGTTGCATTTTCCCTCGGACGACACTTAGTAATAGAGGTCGCTATAAGCGTTTACGTAAGGGCTAGACAGTGTCAGTTGCTTAGTAATATTATCGCTTTTCCAAAAAAAAAAAAAAAGAAACAAGGTGAAAATGTAAACAACCAAACAAACACAAATATTGATAACGCGTTGAATTGTCGCCATTTGATTTAAGTCTCTCTCTCCAACACCCCTGGCTCGTCACAAACGCCGTGAGTCCTGACCCCATCTCATCGTTGTCCTCCAATTGTCCTCTTCTAGATCTAGTTCTATGTCTACAAACTACGAACATTATGATGTAAGTACACACCACCCCAGATATCCAGCAAACTGATGTCGTGTCAGATGCATTTAAAGCATCTCATAAGGATGGTGAGTCACACTGTAGTATCAGTTGTTCCAAAAGAACTCACCTGCAGCATATAGGGGACATAGCCCCATAACGATTGAAAAAAGAAGACTGAAAAGGCAAAAAAGGTGAGATTTTACATTTAGCCATACTTCATATTGACGAGTTTCTAGAAATCACGCAATAAGGTCAGCAAACCAAGGGCCAAGGCTGCCCGCAGGAAGATTTTGGACAACTGGTAAGAATATTTGACCGCATATATGCATGCTTTGACTGCATATATGCATCAAGCACACACGACTAACCCAATTAACCTTCATTTATTGGTCGCTCCGCAACCTCCCCGCCAATGCCACCCCTCCCGAAGGCTGTTCTGCGGGGTCTAACACCCACTGCTACGCTATTACTCTCATACTCTCATGGACATATCTCGTTTTCACTTGCCGTCTTCAATGACATCATTCATATACTCTTTTTTACGATTTCCAACCTTACTACTACCTTAGTGCTCATGTCCAGAGGATTGGTACCACATGTATTCGAATATCTCAATGACAGGCGGTTTTTATGGGATATAAGCGTGATTCAATGTTATAACTCAATATAAGACAATAAAACGATACAGCGCTCTGCAACATGGCGGCGAGGCTGGAATGTGGCTGTGACCATATCCCAAAAATCGATCTGGTATATTCGCATGTATTCTGCGCTCTGTTGTAGATACTAGTCACAGTTGTCACAGTGTATTACAGTGGTTACATGTGTATATATGGCTATATATAAGTTGGGGAGTTTTGGTGATGCGTAATGTCCACTTTGTCACGTGCCACGCAAAGGTTTACGCCCATGTACGTTTCACGACAGGACGTGCGCGTGATCGATTGATCCACTAGTTTGCACCGGCAATGTGAGATCTCATCACTGTCCATTGTTCGATGGCGGTTCTCCAACAAATGCCACTTGACTATAGTAAAAGTTAGTAAGTACAAAATTATAATATTGAAAAGCTCTGCAGGGCACCTTGAGCAGACAAACTTTCCACGGTTGGCTAGCACATACCGTAATCTGTGTCAAACCTGCACATCGATGCCGACAGCGAATCCCATTTCTCCCGCATGCTCTCAGGCCCGAGCGCGCATGCTCCTTACCCCGCTTGCACACGTGCGGAGCCTATCATATAACAGAGCAACGAGGCCCATGCGTGTCCAAGTTATCACTCGGACGGTGGGCTAGCTATCTTGAAGGAACCCAAGCAGCACCGTGGCGGG